>SJYT01029294.1:100358-202573 GCA_006410635.1 Cephalophus harveyi | reverse complement strand
CAATGAACACCCGGGACCGATTTCCTTCAGGATGGACTGGTCGGATCTCCTTGCAGTCCAAGGGACTCTCAAGAGTCTTCTCCAACACCACAGTTCAAAAGCATCAATTCTTCGGCGCTCAGCTTTCTTTATAGTCCAACTCTCACATCCATACATGACCAGTGTATTATAAAATATAATCAAGGAAAGGAAGTTCACAGGTGACTTAATGATGCTCTCATTAATGAGTGCTGTGACTTTTGAGACACTACTTTGCCAACAAAGGTCCATCTAGTCAAAGCTATGGTTTTTTCAGTAGTCATGTATGGATGTGAGAGTTGGACTATAAAAAAAGCTGAGCACCGAAGAAATGATGCTTTTGAGCTGTGGTGCTGGAGAAGACTCTTGAGAGTCCCTTGGACTGCCAGGAGATCCACCCAGTCCATCCTAAAGGAAATCAGTCCTGAATATCCATTGGAAGGACTGATGCTCAAACTGAAACTCCAATACTCTGGCCACCTGATATGAAGAACTGACTCATTTAACATAAGACCCTGATGCTGGGAAATATTGAAAGTGGGAGAAGAAGGGGATGACAGAGGATGAGATGGTTGGATGGTATCATGGACTCAATGGACATGAGTTTGAGTAAACTTCAGGCACTGGTGATGGACAGGGAGGCCTGGCATGCTGCAGTCCATGGGGTCACAAAGAGTCAGACACGACTGAGTGACTGAACTGAACTGAACTGTGGACTTTGAGAACTTTTTGTGAAAAGGTACTTTGCTTGCTTCTGTTTAGCCAGCAGAACTGCATCTAGTCTTGGTCTGGTAACTTTCAATCAAGCCCCTCACCTGTGGCCCCTTCTCATGACAACACAGTTGAGCAGGCACTCTGGTCTCTGCTTCTCATGCCACTAGGAGGAAGGGCTTTGGCACATCAGCTCAACCACAGGTCATGGGTGAATCGTCCTGAAACATTTCTGGAGCCTCATGGGTAAAACAGCCTTTGCAAATCTCATCATATCATTTTATAGTGGTCTTATACAAAAGAAAAATATCGGAGAGGTGACCTGATTTGCACACTTTTCTCCAAGTCAAACCTCAGCACTCTATCACTTAGTCAATATCTTTTTTTCTTACATAAGAGTATGACCGGACCATTTCAAAGCTGAAGGACAGAGTAGGTAATTGTTTATTTGCTTTTTCCCATGAAAAAGAGAAGCACACTCATTTCCTTCCTGAAACAAAATTGGGGACCGCCATCACAACTCTGTGTGAACACACAGCCAAGGCAAATTACAGCCGTGGGTAATTAGGAGACAACCTCCCTGCCTGTCCCCAGCCGCCACCCCAGCCACACAATTTGGAAGTCATGCAGATCTCAGCTGGTGCAGGGAGCATTCTCATCCATTAAGCAGTGGGGGAGAGGACTTGAAATTTTGCATATTATGCTGTGGTAGAATTTAACAAGTCAAAGCATTAACTGGAAGGAAAAATACAGTTGTTGTCCAAAAGTGGCCCATGCAGTTTCATTGTTGGGTTCCTCTCACGGGAAGAGCAATAACCCTTCAAATAGAAAAGTGAAGTTGCTCAGTCGTGTCCGACTCTTTGCAACCCCATGGACTGTAGCCCACCAGGCTCTTCCATCCATGGCATTTCTCAGGCAAGAGTACTGGAGAGGGTTGTCATTTCCTTCTCCAGGGAATCGTCCCGACTCAGGGATCGAACCCAGGTCTCCCGCATGACAGGCAGACGCTTTACCCTCTGAGCCACCAGGGAAGTCCTAAAATAGAAAGAAAGGCAGCAACAGCACAACTGTTATACAGGTGATGTTATTTTTCCATTAACAGTCAAAGCACATTATGTCTGAGGAAAGTTATCCAGGGACTTCCCTGATGCCAGTGGTTAAGAATCCACGTTGCAATGCAAGGGATATGGGTTCGATCCCTGGCGGGGGAATTAAGTTCGCACATGCTGCAGAGCAACTAAGCTCTTGCCCACAAGTCCTGAGCTCCACCCAACTAGAGAACCTGTGTGCCACAGTGAACAATTCCACGATGCAATGAAGATCCTGCATGCAGCAATTAAGAACCTATGCAGCCAAATAAATAAATATTACATTAAAAAGGTATATTTAAAAATTAGAAGCCATAGGTGGGTAAACAGCATTTAGCCGCTTCCTTTGCAAGGACTGACAAGGGTCTTTGAGAACACCAAAATCACTACAGATTGCTGGAAAGTCTGCTGAAAATGCTAAATCTGAAAGACCTGTACCTTTCCATCCATTTGGGCAATATTTGAAAAGAGCCTGGCAATCTCAGCAGTAGTACGGAATTACCTGTGATGACATGGCTTTTCTTATGAGGGCAGTTTAATTTTAACTGTGCTGTTTGGAGACCAAAAAAATGATTTCCATAAATATTTAATAGACCTTTTCCTGGTTGACGTACTCTCACACACACATATGACAGTTGACCAGTAAAATCTATTTCCAATTCTGTTTGGAATTCAACTGAACTATTGGGTCAGTTTTGATCTGATGGATGCAGGAACACAGAGAGGGGAAATTTGAAGCAATGATGGGAGACATGGGCTTTTGAGCTGGAAACTTTTTAGGCAACAGTGATTTACTGGCATATCCTTTGAAAAAAAAAAGAGAAAAGTGAAAGTGTTAGTCGCTCAGTCATATCCAACTCATAGACTGTGGCCTACCAGGCTTCTTTGGCCTTAAAATTCAGACAAGAATACTAGAGTGTGCTTCATCCCTTCCCCAGGGTGTTTTCCCGACCCAGGAATGGAACCCAGGTCTCCTGCATTGAGGCAGATTCTTTACCACCTGAGTCACCAGGGAAGCCTGGCATGTTCTTTGCAAACACCAATGGAAAGAAAATGAATATGTGTTCTATGGTGTGTAATTGCCAAAAAGGTGGCACACACATTTGAAAAATCACTGCTTACAGGCTCAGGGGCCATTATCTTGAAAAGTTTAATAGCCTGTAGTTTGGGGTTTTGTTTTTGAATCATACTTGCATGGTTTTTGCAGCAGCAAGACCCTAATTCAATGGCCTGCTGTTCCTACTTAATAATGGATCCAGGATGAGTAACTTATGTCAAGAAAGTTTTAAGTTCCCCTGGAAACATGTCTCTTGTCTGACTTTCTGTTTCTCTGGGCATGGTTCAAAACCAAAGATCGGACACGTTGCCTGGCAGAGAAGGTTGCTTAGGAAGCCGGCCAAATAGAGTCGTCTCTTCTCCCCCCTTTCTCCAGGACTAGATTAATAGATAATACAGCAGCAAAATATCAGCTAAGGCTTGCCAAGTCTGTCAAGGCTGTAAGAATTCATTTTGAATCATTGGACATTTGAAAACATGACTACAGGACTTTAAAGGAAAGCTCTCTGGGGAAATATACCTAGGTAGGGAAAAGATTTCACCTTGCTGTGATCAATCACCTTTCAATTTCTTAATAACAAAACACAATTTCTCTTTTCCATAACTTTGACTTCAGGAAAAAATGTTTGCTTTTCAGAGGGTGATATTTTACAATAAAAGCATGATAAATGAGCATCATACTAACACTGAGGTACTGGAGGGGCCACTGGCATTGGAGTTAAAGTTTCTAGAAGACTTTGAGGTCACTGCTTGTAAACTTATTCTTCCAGTAGAAAATAAAAGGACTGGAAAAGATGAAGACTTAGAAATATTTGCTTCAAAATGTGTTATGTTGTTTGGTCACTGAGTCGTGTCTAACTCCTTGTGACCCCAGGGACTAGCAAACCAGGCTTCCTTGCCCTTCACTCTCTCCTGGAGTTTCCTCAAATTCATGTTTATTGTGACAGTGATGTCATCCAACCATCTTATCCCCTGTCATCCCCTTCTCCTCCTGCCCTCAATCTTTCCCAGCATCAGGGTCTTTTCCGATGAGTCGGCATTTTGCATTAGGGGGCCAAAGTATTGGAGCTTCAGCTTCAGTATCAGTCCTTCTAATGAACATTCAGGGTTGATTTCCTTTAGGACTGACTGGTTTGGGCTCCTTGCAGTCCAAGGGACTTGGACTGTGTTACTTAAGTGAATATTTGCTATGGGACCCTGACAAGAAGAAACATCAGGAGAAAGTACTGGCAGCTCGACAAGAGGGAAAATTAAGTGAAAAAGCCCCAAAAGCAAGTAGACAAAAAAAAAAAAAAAAAAAAAAGCTGCAGTATGTCTATGCTTTTTAAAAAATTGTTGGTTCTTTTTTGAAAGTTGAAATTAGGAACTCTTATTCAAGAGAAGTCGTTTTCTGCTGTTTTTAGGGCTGGGAGCTTAAATACCTTTGCAAGCAAATTAAAGCATAAATGTCATACAAATATGAGGTTTTAGGTAGATGCTCAACGGTAAGAGATTAGCAGCTATCTAATAGAAATGATGGGCTTCCCTGGTGGCTTAGTGGTAGAGAACCCACCTGCCAGTGCAGGAGATGCAAGTTCAATCCCTGGGTCAGGAAGGTCCCCTGGAGAAGGAAATGGCTACCCGCTCTGGTGTTCTTGCTTGGGAAATCCTATGGATAGAGGAGCCTGGTGGACTACGATCCGTGGGGTCACAAAAGAGCTGGACATGACAGCATTTGAACACAACGAATGCAGTAGATATCATTGTCTAATATGCATCACTGTGGTCGTTACACAGTGACTCACTGCTTGAATTTTTGTGTGTCAACCTGACTGGGCCATGGGGTGCCCAGACATTAGAGAAACGTTAGGTGTGTATGTGAAGGCATTTCCGGACGAGATGAATATTTGAATCAGCGCCCTGAGTAAAGCAGGCTGCCTCCCCAGTGTGGCTGGCCCTCATCCAAATCATTGGAGGCTTGGGGAAAATGGAAGGCAGGACACAGGGGAATTTGTTCTCTGTCTGGCCGCCTGAGCTGGGACATCAGTCTTCTCCTGCCCTTGGACTCGGACTTGGATCATCAGCTTCTCTGGTCCTAGGAGCTTCATACCTTGGACTGGAGCTACACCATAGGATTTCCTGGGTCTCCAGCTTGCAGATGGCAGATCAGCCTGCATGATCATGTGAGCCTCCATAACTATGTGAACCGATTCACCTATGTTATTATTTTCCAGTGGCGAAGTCGTGTCCAACTTTTCTGTGACCCCATGGACTGCAGCCCACCGGGTTCCTCTTTCCATGGAATTTTCCAGGCAAGAATACTGGAGTAGGTTGCCGTTTCTCCAGAGGATCTTTCTGACCCAGGGATTGAACCCCCATCTCCTGCATTGGCAGGTGGATTCTTTACCACTGAGCGACCTGGGCAGCCCTTATCTATCTCTGTCTCAGCCTCTCTCCATCCTCTGGTGCTCTGTCCTTCCCTAGAAATGTTTACCTTATAAGAGATGTAACCTTTTTCTCGAAGAAGGCAATGGCACCCCACTCCAGTACTCTTGCCTGGAAAATCCCATGGTCAGAGGAGCCTGGTAGGCTGCAGTCCATGGGTCGCAAAGAGTCGGACACAACTGAGCGACTTCACTTTCACTTTTCACTTTCATGCATTGGAGAAGGAAATGGCAACCCACTCCAGTGTTCTTGCCTGGAGAATCCCAGGGACGGGGGAGCCCGGTGGGCTGCCGTCTATGGGGTCGCACAGAGTCGGGCACGACTGAAGCGACTTAGCAGCAGTAGCAGCAGCAACCTTTTTCTAAATCCAGGAGAACTCCCCAGAACCAAGGGACATCTTTGCAACAGGCTAAATGCTTCCCTTTTATTCTTTGACCTTCAAATATAACCCCCAAGATAACTAAATTGTATTAAATACATGAATAAATTCAACAATGAAAACAGAACCTTTTATTTAGTAATAATTCAATTTTTCATTTTAGATCTCAGTGGCCTGTCACGGAGCCCTGATTGCAGCCATCACTCAGTGAGTATTATGTGCCCCCTTTATGTCCAGGGCAGCTTTAATAAATGACACTTCATGTCATTTCCTTATTTTATGTTTCAGAGCCTCCACCCTTTTCTTTGATACTCCATGACTCACTTTAATCCAGAAGCTTAGGATTGGTTTAAAGATTTATGTTGCAGAGTGATTATAGTCCATTGTTATGCCAGAGATTTCTGTACAACTGGTTACCTATTGTTTGTTTAGACACAAGGACTGGAAGGTTTGAATGGGCCTTTCCCTCTTATCTGTGGGCGAAGCCTGCATCTGGCGTAATTTCTGGCCAATATTTTACTCTTGCCATTCTTATCAATCTGCCACATAATTTCTATGTCAATTCAACCTTTGTGACAAAGGCAAGATTTCAGATAGAACAGGTATGGCCTCAATAGCAAGAACACACGTGAATTTTCCTCCTGACTTCGGGGTTCAGCTTTGTTGGCCAAAAATGGAAGAACTCTGGACTGGTTACCAGTTTTCTGCTTTTGGAGATTTTACACATTTAACTATTAATAGGTTGAACTATAAGGTAATAAATATGTTTAATTTTGAACATGTGTGAGTAGGACTGAAATGCCCATAGTGGGGGAAAAACAAATTGAAAATAACCATCTAATTGACTTTTTGTTTTTCTACCAATGCAAAGACAGACCAATTATGTAGTCAGTTTTGGTTAGGAAATTATTACCTGTACAACTTCCAGGAAAAAATAAAAATCAATGACTTCTCATGAAATGGAAGGTGTTTTAAATGGCCTCCATTCAGTTGGTTGTTTAGGACAACTAGCCAAATCCAAAATGAGGGAGATAAATCTGATTTTCATTACTTTCAAATTTATAAACATAAAGTTACACTCGGTTACGAGGCAGAAGGCTGCGATGTGTTGTCCTGGAGAAACCAGTGTTTAATTTGCATCAGTAAAGATGGGGCAGCTTGTTCCACAAGGTTCGCCTGAGTTCTTCATTCCTTCTGTGTTTTCTCTGAGTCAGGCACTTTTTAAGTGAAGAGAATAAGGATGGATGAGGAATATCCATGCTAATCATTCTGCCAGGTGTGGAACTGGCCGCTGCCCTGGCTCCTGTGAACAATGCGGGGTGGGCGTGCCAAGGTGTCCGTGAGACAGGATGGGGTGCCCTTCTGGAGGAGCCTCCACAGAACGCTGGAGGGCCCCCGGGAAGAGGCAACCTGAACTGCACCTTGCTGCGGAGGACTAGATTCAGGTTGAGAGGAATAGAGCATGGTGACAGAAAGCAGTCAGTGCCAGCGGAAGGGGCAGGCAGGGCTCTTAGAGTCTGTACCACCAGAGGGGCAGGATGTGTTCACAGGAGAGTCAGGCCGGGAGGTCCTTGCCCGCCATCCGTGAGCAAGTGATGTAGCCTGTGAAGGCGCGTGGCAGGATCAGATTTGCATTTTGGGAAAATGAAAATTGCTGGTGGTCTTATGAAAGCTGAGTTTCAAAGGGTGAAAAAAACAACAACTGGATTTGAGGTACAAGCGAAGAAGGCTTGGATTTCAGTAGCAGAGTAAGGAAAGAGGTCACACGTCTTATCCTAAAAATTAGGTAGTAAGAGCAGCGGATCCTAGTGATTGACTAGATTCAGAGAAAGGAATAATAGCGCTAACAGGGATGGTCTGTACTCATGGTAGCTTTCTGTAAGCCCGAGCGCAGTGGGATGAGTGAGAATGCATTTGTCCCTTCATTCATTCATTTTCTTATTTATCTGTTCATGCATCTTGTCCTTTAGTGCTTATGATCTGAAGCAAACAGCCAAGTGAATCAATAATTACTGTATATTTAAAATTACAATACATCTATTCTAGGACCGTGCAAGATTGGAGAGAAGTCACCTTTACATAAGAGACGATTTCAGATATTCTACATACTCTCTCATTTAATAAGTAAATATTACCCTGTCATTATAGCGATTGGCATTTTCTTAAGCAAATAATGTAGACAATGTTCATTATTTAAACAGAAAGAAGCTAAATGTTGATGATGGTTAAAATCAATGTTCCCCTAAAGGTGACTTCCAGACTAAAGTTTCAAACCTACTCACTTTTTTCTCAACTCACACGAGCGCCTGCTCTTACACAGGCTGATGGCGTTTATCTTTGTCACCAGCGTCCCATCAGACATTTGAGGAGTTTCATCAATGTCAGCCGAGAACCATTTGTAACGTTGAATGAGAACAACTCTGAAGTTCTACCTCATGTTAATTCGGGTTTGGTTGAGCTGGAAATGTGCACAGGATAGATGGCAGAGCTCTATCATGGGATGAACAGGGCAACTGCAAACAGGGAGAGAGGAATTCTCTGAGGACTTCTAGAAGCCAGTTACCTGCAGTGTGACTTGGCCCTTGGTTGCCACGCAAAACAAAGCAAATGCATTACGTTTAGGCGCAGCTCTCAGAGATGGGGAGATAGGGAGCTTGCTGTGAGATGAAGAAAACAGAATGCAAAGCATCGTGCTGACTGGGGGAAGACCTCAGGACGAAATGTAGCTCTTCTTGACTGTGGCTATGTTAACATCACCATATAGTTGTATGCGTGTTCAGTCGCTTAGTCATGTCTGACTCTTCGCGACCTCATGGACTGTAACCCTCCAGGCTCCTACACTGGAGAGGATTGCCATTTCCTCCTCCAGGGGATCTTCCTGACTCAGGAATTGAACTCGTGTCTCTTGCATCTCCTGCATCAACAGGTGAATTCTTTATCTGTTTAAATCAGTGTTTTGAATGTTGCTCACATGATCTGAAAGATTTTCTGTGTGTAGAATGTGAAGAATTTCTGTAACTAGGTTTGCAATGAGAGGATAAATCAAACCACTGCAGTTTCTTAGAGGCCTTCTAGGTCCTAAGCTAAGTGTAGCTTTCCAGTACTACTCATGATTAAAAAAAGTCCTAGACAGAGATGAGGAAGGAAGGAAAGCATTTCCTTTTTCCTGGGAAGTTTTTGGGATTTCTCTGGTTAGAATGGATCTGAAAAGTAAAGAAATAAAATGAGGGACTTCCCTGGTGGTCCAGCGTTTAACAATCTGCCTGCCAACGCAGGGGACACAGATTCTATCCGTGACCCTGGAATAGCCCCCATGCCTCAAAGCAAGTGAGCCGCTGGACCACAATTACTGAGCCATCACGCCTACAGCCTGCAAGCTGCAACGAGAGAAAGCCTGTGCACAGCAATAAATACCAGGCATAGCCATAAATAAATAAATAAAATTAAAAAAAATGAGGCCCCAAAATACTGGCTCAGTGGCTCTGTGGATTCTCACTATATTCTTGCCAGGACCTCTACAAGGGGTTGGAGACCTGGGTCCTTTCTCACTTTGTCAGTTCCAAGGTCGGTGACCATGGCAACTCATTACAGCCTCTCTGCGCTTTTCCATCTGTAAAATGGGGACAGCAAACGCGCCATTTATTGGTTTGTGGTTAGTTTAAATGTGTTAACCTACGTGCCCAATGCAGAGCTTGTTATTAGTACTATATGTAAAATGGGAGGGACAAGAATCTTCACTGTTCATCCTGCTCTAAAGGTGAGCAAATGGTCTACAGAGCAGGGTTTTAAAAGTTTTTTAAAACTGTTTATTTATTTATTTTTTATCTTGGACTATAATTGCTTTACAAGTGTATATAAGTGCCCTCCCTCTCGGACCTTCCTCCCACCCCTCACCCCACCGCACCCCTCTAGGTTGCACAGACGCTGAGCTGAGCCCCCCCGTAGTGCAGAGTTTTAATTTGTGCACATTCCAAACAGCAGAAACTTCCATATTGCAGCCAGAATGACTGCATATGTTTGGATAAGTGATCCACATATGATTAAAACCTTATAAATTAATAAATAAAGTAGGCACTAAAAGGTCTACTACTAAGACTTTGGGGTTTCCAGAAGTCTGAGAAAGGGCCCAATTTGCTTGCTTTGTTTGAGTCAAACCTTCCCTGTGTTAATGGTTGAAGAAAATGAATTACATTCATGATACACATTGCAAGTGCAAGATGAATACATTTTAGTTTTAAAAAGCACATCATAAAGTGATTGGTTTTTAAGACAAAACTTTTTACCTTTTTCAGTGACTAAAACTTCCCTGGCAGAAACACAGATGGGTCATTTTATTTTGAGTTTTATCGCTTGGTATAAAACTATGAGTGCTGCCCATACAATCACAGAATATTTTAATCAAAGAAAAGAAAAACAAGGAGTGGATTAAGCAAGCCATTAATATTGTGTCAGTGTCCACTACTTTTTTTTTTCCTCCTAAAAACAAATAGTCCGTTTTAGAGCCTGTAGCTACCTGGCCGAAGGGATTCATTATCCCATGATTATTATGGGAATTCAGACAGCTCCATAAATTCAGATAGTGAAATGTGTTGAAGCAGGAAAGTGATTTCAGAAGCAAGGCTTTTTTTTTTTTTTTCTGTACACAGCGTCTGGCTTTTATTTCTAGGGCAAGCATTTAAAATGGTCATTTAGGAATGTGTATCTTCATTGGCAATGTCCACAAGAAAAATGAAAAGGAATTCTGTTATCACCCACTGATGAACAGAGGAATTGTTTTCAATAAGGGAAGTTATTAGACTGAGGGTTGTGTTTTTGTTTTGTCTGCTCTTTTATGATTTTTACTGAAGAGGATCCAACCTGGACAAGTAAGCAAAACACTCAATTTAAGACTTGCTTCTAGTTTTCACTAAAAAAAAAAAAAAAAAAAAAAACTTTGGACCTAATTGTGACCTTTCATGAGGACTTAAGAAAATTCATTTTAGATTGCACCATTAGTCCAATAAACTTCAGTTTCAGCTATTATAATAATCAGGGTCTGAATTTCCAGGATTAGGGCAGGAGAGTAAGTAGAGAAAGAAAATTCATGTGTGTGCTTCTAAAAAGAGATTTTACAAACCAAAGGAAACTGTTTTTGTTTATTATAAGGAAATGTTTTATATAATCTTTGACTTCAGGTGCTAAATGAGGCTGTGATTTTTCTTTCATCACCCTTGATGTCTATCCTGGACTGACTCTCTCAGTGCTGATTAGAATAGTTTCTCCTCCTTCCAGGTCTAGACAAGACACCTGCAAGATTTTATCATGAAAACACATACGTCTCATTTGTAGCAATTACCACTTGTTTTTGTTACTATGCTCTTAATACCCATCTTTTTCATTAGAGTATAACATCTATGCCCCGTCTCTCTAACCATTACAATCCAGCCCCTAACATACACACACACGTGCAGAAAGAGTTCTGACATAGTGACTGACTAAATGAAATGCATTTGCCATAAAGTTGATGTGAGCTTTCCTACAAACCAAAAACCAAATGTTGGCGGTCACATAAAGCAGGGCTTCTTGCAAAAGGATTCCTAAGTTAGCTAATAGAGTGACCTAAAAGAACAGTTCCCACTTCCTAAAAGTAGCATACACTTTTAAAATGTCTGTCTCAAATTATGACAAGTAATAGGAGTGTGTTTTTAAGGAGAAAGGGCTAAAATTCAGCAAGCAATTTCTTTCTAATGGACTCCTGCAATTCTTTAAAGGCTTAATGTCCTGTGTGAGCATAACTTCTCTGCCCGACATTACGCTACCTTAAAAGCCATCCTCTTTTTGAGTGTCTTTTAAGTCCCCACCTCACTAGTCATCCTTGCTCCTCAGTTCCTGTAAAAATAGGGACATGGAAATTAGGGCCTCGTACTTCCAAGTGTACAGAGATATTGAACACACCACAATAGCAAAGAGCATGAGGTAAGGAAGCTGTTAGGAAACAGTTGAGATTGACATAGCATTTCTGTATGTCAATGAGACAGGTCTCATGGCACTGAGCCGGCTTCCTCATTTTGCTTCCATTTCAGTGTTTCTGGAAAGTCTTTGAAAGGGCTGTAGGCTTAGGGACCAAAGATGAATTTCTTGAAAATAATATAACCTATGAAAAACTCACTGGACTTATTTGTTTTGTACTGTATTTGGCAAAAAAAAAAAAAAAAAAAAAAGTATAGTTTTGTGATTTGAAACTCTTTTTCTAGGATTTGCCTTTGCCACTCCATAATTGTACCTAGAAGAGTGATACCTGTGAGCTTTTAGTGTTTACATCTTATTCTTTTAAAGTTTCCACTTAAAAAGGGAAGATCTTAGTCCAGCTTAGCGTTTATAAAAGTGGGAGAATATTTTAGGAATCGCTGATAGAGATGCAGGAAGGCAGTGTAAACATCCGGATGGCGGTGGATTCTCGGATCCTCAGGGGATGAGGCTGGCAATTCTGAATCTCTTCAGAACGGCCCTCCTACTGGGGTTAATCCTCCCAGCAAAGATGTCTCACGGGCGATGGTCCTGCAGGAAGAAGGGGCGAAACCACTCTGCCGTGATATTTGTCTGAACTTTCGGGCAAGCACTGTGGACTTGGGCAGTTTCCCCACAGCTGATGCTCTGGGTGGCAAAGGGCGGGCTTGCCGTCTCTTCTTCCTCCCCATTTCTTTCTGTCGCCACAGTGGTTCTCTGGCTCCACGTGGCTTCAGGGGGAGAGCTTCACGTGCCATTCAGCTATCTCACACGGCTCCATGATAACCCGTGGACTTGCCGATCTGCATCTCAAGAAGCAAGGAGTATGAGCAGGCGAACTCATTGGCGCATTCAGCCTCTAGTGTGAATATGCTCCTCAATCCACCAGACTTCATGACACTCAGAAGCATCAAGCGGTACTCCTGTCCTGGGGTAACTTACAGACAGCAATATTCATTTTTGTGTGGATAATACCAGACATTCAAGGACCTACAATGTTTGTGATAGATCTCTATTTCCAGCCTCCACTTACATTTCTAACTAAAGAACACTATGCTACAGCAGCAAGAGCAACTGGGATGAAACCAGTAACAGTGAAAATAAGCAACATGTAGCAACTGCTTACTAAGAGTTTAATTACTCTGTGGAGGTAGCTTCATATAATCCCATTTTACAGATGAAACCACTGGGCCCTAAACAAGTGAAATAGCTCATCTAAGGGCACACAGGAAATACACAGCAGATATGAAGGGTTAGCCCTGGTTGGGTGAACTCTGGGGAATCATGAGCCATCATGTTTGGTCTGGTTGTGTGCCTTTGGGAGAAAGAGTTAACATTTCTGGACTTCAATTTCCTCATGTGTCAAATGGGAAAACTGATAATACCTAAAGCATAGGGTTGTGAGGGTTTAATTAGCCAGTGCATAGAAACTTAACTGCTTAGCAAATATTATTCTTATTAATAATCACAATAATAATGATGACTATTGTGATTATTATTTTTATGCTATACTGCTTCTCAAAGTTCTCAAAATCTATGGATTTTCTGCAAAGCGTGCTTATATTTACATTTTTTACTTATCCTATCTTCAGAAATTCTGTATCATTTTTTTAAAGCTACCAAACCAAAATCACTCTACTTTTCAGGGTCCAGATTTTCTCCTTGAAATGTCAACTCAGACATCCCCTCCCGTAAGAAAAACAGCCTTTGTTTCTTATCTCTTTTGCGTTTCCTTTTGTGTCATCCACACAGCAGTGGATATGAACCTATTATACTATTGGCTGGATGCACAGAAAGAGACTATGGCGTGGACTCATTAATAATCCCCAAAGTCTAGCCTTGTGCCGCCTACAGAGTGAGTGTTCCTCAGCAAATTATGAATAGATTAATTTTTAAAGTCCAGGAGATCTCCTGGGCATGCTATTCCTGACTATGAAGTAGAGATAAAAGAAGAAACAAAAGGGGAAAGAAAGTTACCAAATAGCTTAATGATGGCCCAAGATAAATCAATAATAGGATCAAAGTGAGAAGACTTACCTCCAATTTTCTGCCTTAAATCTAGAAAGAAATTGATTTTGAAAATTGTGTGTACATCACAATGGTCCAGTGATCAGACAGGATAGGTAACAGCTAACTTGTAATTTGAGTGTCACTTGGCTATTTTTCTACCTACTCACTAATACCTTCCTCATGCCTTCCTTTGGGGTAAAACTGTGTTATTGTAGACTTATTTCTTTGGTTAAAAACACTCTCCTCAAAAAGGCCAGTGACTCAATTTGACAGAGTTGCTAGAAGAATTAGTCATATATTTATATGTTATGCACTGTGTATTATGTATTTGATACATATGTGATGTGTGTCTATATATTTAATTATGTATATCTGTATGTACATATTTTTATTTTCAAAATATAGTCATTTATATGTGACAGAAACTTAAGTTGAAAATGAGACAAAAGACAGAGGAAAATCAAAATTTGAAACAATCGCTGAAGTTCTTTAAAACAATAGAAATTATCTCCGATTTTTTAAACTGAAAAGCACTATGATGTGATTAATACGTTCTTGTTGACATGTCACTTTGTTTCGCTGGACTCCTCTTTGCCTGGACCTCTGGACATATGATGAGATTAGAGCAGCTAAGCAGTTCTGCTCTTACGGGTCTCTGCTGATCCATCGTTGATCCATCGCCATTTTCATTGTGAAATACCTAGAAGAACAGATGGGCCAGATATCTTTTGAGAAAATTGTCTTGAGTGATGACTTTTCTCAACTAAATTCTGAAGACTGACAGGGACACGTGTATGTTTCCATGCTGCCTTGGCAGGAAATGAGGCAAGAGGGTATTCTGTGTGTCTTATGGAAGCTAAAGAACCCACCAGAGACACAGCCTAGTTAGAAAGTCGTCCTGTGTGTGTTTGAGGGGATCTGATAACTAATCTAATGAAGCCAGGATCTTGCTTAAATGATCTTTTCAAACTTGCTTTATTGAATAGATAAATAGATGGCAGAAGTTCAAAGATTATAGTCTATGTGGTTTGGATACAATAATTTTAGCCTGAAACTACTTGAAGGTCATGGCACAGGATAGCTGATGCCTCTGGAGGCCCTATTATTAATGAATTCATCTGAATGCTACTTTGCAAATGGTGGAGAAATTAACACTAAAGCAACAAAATGTAATCTTATTAAGTGGGATCATTATTTACCATCTGCCTGAAATAAGGAATAGCAACTAGTAATTTTATTATAAGATTATTTGATATTTAATGATTTTATTTGTAATTAAGTAGCATGTGCGTGTGCTAAGTCACTTCAATTGTGTCTGACTCTGCAACCCCTTGGATTGTAGCCCACCAGGCTCCTCTGTCCATGGGATTCTCCAGGACAGAATACTGGAGCGGGTTGTCATGCCCTCCTCCAGGGGATCTTCCTGACCCAGGGATTGAACCCATGTCTCTTAGGTCTGACCTGCATTGACAGGTGGGTTCTTCACCACGTGTGCCACGTGGGAAGCCATTAGGTAGAAGGATTAAGAATGATAAAAGCATAATAAATATGTATGAGATAAGTATGCAATCTGATATGACTAATTTATTTGCCTGTACTATGGGCAGTTTATATACACTCAAAAGTAGTATCAGATTTAGGAAAATAAAGAGTCAAATGTTTTTTTTTTTTCAGTTGGAAATTTTAACTTCTCTGCAGGTCTTACCATTTCAGACCCTCAGCAGGGAGTTAAAAAGAACATGAAGTTCATGGGTCAGTAACCAGGGTCTGGTCTAGGTACACACAGCATCATCTATAAATGATTCCAATGGCCAAAGGCTAAGAAAAGGCCAATAAAAACTGCAAAGAATCTGATATTTGTTTCTGATACATATTACCACAGTCATTCATCGATTCAACAAATATTTGTTGGGTACACACTGTAGACAAGGTCCATTCTACTTGCTGAACATACACACTGTGAGCAAAGTAGTAAGAGCCACAGATAAGCGTATTTAAAATCTACCTTTGGCTCAAGCACGTATTTGCCTGAGCTTCACAGCTGGCATTCGCCATTCATTCACTGAGTAAACATTTATTAAGGCCCTGAGCTAAATATCAGGGATATCCCAGAGAACAAAAAGACAGACGTCTTGTCAGCTGGGGGAAGAAAAATAACACATAAGCACACGTAAATGCAACCCACTGCAAACTGATTAAAGAGTCAGGAGCCATGCTCTGTGATGGAAATAAAGCAGCGGGGTGTGCCTGTGGCACTGCTACCAGAAGGTTACTGGGAAAATCCTGCCTGAGAGAGTAGTCTTTAAGCGGGTATTTGAGGATGAGAGGGCTACAGCCACGTGAGCAGCCGTAGGCAAGCATGCCAGGAAGATGGCAGAGCAAGGGAAGCCAGGCTGCATGGAGAGCTGTGCTGAGAAAAATGGTCCAAGACTCATCGGGAGACCAGGATGAGCGCTACCACCATGGCTGACCTCCAACACATCATCTTACCTGGAATATGGAAAATGGTTGGAAAAGGGCAAAGTAGAAGCGTGGGGGAACCTAGGGGAGAACAGATAATCAAGAGGGCTTCTTCCTTTTTATTTTATGTAATGATACCCTGGTGGCTCAGTGGTAAGGAATTTGTCTGCCAATGCAGGAGACGTGGGTTTGATCCCTGGGTCGGGAAGATCCCATGGAAAAGGAAATGGCAACCCACACCAGTGTTCTTGCCTGGAAAATCCCATGGACAGGGGAGCCTGGTGGGTGGGCTATATAGTCCATGGGGCTGAAAACGTACGATTTAATGACTAAACAACAACAACAACCTGGATCTTGCTTGTGTAGGAAAAAAAAGATATATCATGAGAATGAGAATTCAGGGGAGAGATTGGGGTTACTCCAAGAAAGTCCTTGGAAGATTGAGATGGGTGGATTCTTTATTGCTGAGGAGTCAGTGAGGGGGATTGGAATTCAGGGGAGAGATTGGGGTTACTCCAAGAAAGTCCTTGGAAGATTGAGATGGGTGGATTCTTTATTGCCGGGGAGTCGGTGCAAACTTTATTTGCACAAGAGGAGAGAAACAAGGTATGAATGAAAGAAATAGGAAGAAAGATACTGTCTGAGTATTGCCTCAGTGAAGTACTAGGTAACGTGCGCAGCAGAAACAGGGAGGCATAAAATTTGAGGAATAAGGAAAGGACATGGTTTGATTTTTCCAAGAAGTGGAATAAGTTTCATCACGGGTAAATAAGTACTGAAACAAAATTATAAGTGAAACCATTAGAACAAAACACTCATACTTTTCTAAACGCCAAGCATGCATGAAAGAGATAAGAGAGATGGAGAGAAAGGGAGGGAGAGGGAGGGAGAGAGAGAGAAAAAGCAATTTCATGGAGGCTACTGAGAAATGATTTTGGACTTTTGGCTACTGTTGGGTCACCTTTTGTGTGATTTTCTTTGACAATTCTCAGTTGTATAATTTTGGACATGGTGAAATCAAATGGCCATTGGATCAATGTTTGCTTTTTTTTTCCCCCTCAAGTGACTGATAGACAACTCTTGAGAAAGAATGTGCCTGTGAAAGGCTGACTGTAATGGAAACCTGTAAATTCCAACCTGAGGAAGAAAAAGGAGAAGCTAATGGAAGTGGAGGGGTCAATGGATTAGAGGTTTTCATGACCATGAGTTGGTTTCATGGAAGACTGGTACATATAAGAACTGAAGCTACTGAGATATTAAATCCTTGATTTTGAGGATGGATCAGTTTTAGTGTGGGACAAATATCAAGTAACTCTCAAAAGTAAATTTTGATTGATTTAGCAAATGAACTAATACTCTATGATCTTGGGGTAAAGATGGGTGATCTTTCCAAAGAAAAAATGGAGTAAACCCTGGGTCTCTATGTGTGTGGAGTTAATAAAGTTACCTGAAGAAACGAATAATATTTTTAAATTATTTCTTTTCTGCTTAAAATATTCAAATCAATATGATAGCAGACTCTAATTAGACCCCCACCCACAAAGCAGTTGCTATATATAAAGAGGATTATGATCTTTATTTGAAGAACTGGTTTCTAGACCTCAACTACCAAATTCATTTTATCTGTCAAATAACAATTTCCTCCAAAATGTACTCATTATAGAATCTACCAGCCTGGCTTAGGTTCTCCTTTGGGGTTGGAAAAACTTATAATACATTTAAATTTCAACCGGTCTTAGATGGACACTTTCAAATTTTGTTTTACATGGCACCTTCCTAATCTTGTTAAAGATTTGTTGGCTAAATGCTCAACAAGTCAAATGAGGTGTTGGGAAATTTCCCTATCTGATTGCAATTTAAAACTGATTATAAACTAGTCTCAATCTGCTACGGGGAAAGAAGAGAAGAAAATTCATGCTTGAGGCATCAGAGGAAGTTCAAAAGTTTCTCAGCCCAAATGAGGTCCCCAGAGAAGTTCAAAAATTCCTCATTTTCTTTGCTCTTTGTTGTACTTGTTCTTACAAATCAGTCTTTGATTATCTTAGAAGTTACCTCCGACTCAGTTAGGTCACTTGGATCAGAGAGCTTGTAGACACAACTATTACATCAGAAATGTTCTGCTTTGGTCTAGAAAACACTGTCTGATAGATGCTGGGTGTACCATACCAAGGTCAGTGCCACCCTCCTAGAGGACGTACTTAAGAGCAAAGCCAATGGATATCCATCTTTAGAGCTGGTATGTTTCTTAGTGTATGCTCTTAAAAATCTCCACTTCTGGCTTTAGGACCCTGAAAATAAGGAGTATATTTCTCAGTGATCCTGTGAAAAGTTTTCAAATGTTTATCTTTGAAAAACCAGCATTTTTAGTACAAATTTCTGTCTATATTCAGAATTCTTTGCCCTTTTTTCTCTTCCTCTCTTATTTTAATAGAAGTGGATCACCTACCCTTATCTTTGCCAGCCTTTGGGAGCTTCTCCTGAGCTGTCTGGTTCAAGTGGGAGGCTTCCCTTCCTGATAGATGTGCTTCCATCTCCTGGCAGGTGGGTTGCGGTTTGTCTCAATGCTTTTACTCCTCTTGCTAAGGAGCATGGTACGTTTCAGTACGTGGGCTCAGTCCTATGACCTTTTAGACTTCTTAGGTCCATCTACCTCACAGCAGAGCTAATTTTTATGGAGATCTGAAATACAGAATTTGCTGCTGTATGATGAAACTCTAACAGAAGCTACTGACAAATGAATGGAATGGAATTTCCTCTCAGAATATATCATTAGAAAGGCACACATGAATTAAAAACCCATCAATGAACCCAATCACAGACGTTATGGTAGTGTTACACTGTATTGGGTGTAATAAGTCTGAAACATTGTATGGGGTGTAATAAGTCTAAAAGATATTTTAGTCTCTCTTCCTGGAGGCAGCATGATAGATAACATTATAAGGAGAGTCCGATGTGTCATTCTTCTTACGATTTAGGATTTTTGAAGAATAGCCATTTTTGTCCTGCTTTTACCCTGGAAAAAGCAGCCCAGTGCTAGTCAACACACATCGTAAGATTATGGAGATGAGAACTCAGTCAGTCAGTGGAAGGAAGATGCAAGTGTGAAGGCAGGTGTCACACAGACCAAACTTTTCAGTATACTTAAAGGGAATCTCACCTCTGGATACTAGTTAAGCCATTGAATAAGATAAAATACTGGTGGTGGAGCAAGTTCATTTAGGTGTACAAAGAGTGGTGCTTAAAACAACAACAAGAAAACCAGTAAGAACATAAAAGAGGTGAAAGAAATTGAATTAGGGGTTCATAAAAGTTGATGCAGTTTGTCTCAATGTTTACTCCTCTTGCTAAGGAGGAGAAGGGGATGACAGAGGATGAGATGGTTGGATGGGATCACTGACTCGATGGACATGAGTCTGAGTAAGCTCCAGGAGTTGGTGATGGACAGTGAAGCCTGGCGTGCTGCAGTCCATGGGGTCGCAGAGTTGGACATGACTGAGTAACTGAACTGAACTGATTGAAAAGTTGCTCTAATCCTGCATTTTGACCAGTTCACAACTTGGAGACTCTAGTTGTCTTAGGATGGTATCTTCCTAAAGGCAAGGAATTATTAATTCATCCAGTTTCTGTTCTCTTCCTATTTCTTAAAAGTTTTACTAAAGACTAGAGACCAGGGCTTCTCTGAGAACGGCCTTTAATTTTAGCTCCAAAAATCTTCCCATCTAGATCTTGGTCTCTGATGGTCCAGAGGTTAAGGCTTCCACCTTCCAATACAGGGGACATGGGTTCGATTCCTGGCCGGGGAGCCACATACCTCACGGCCAAAACACCAAAACATAAAGCAGAAGTAATATTGTAACAAGTTTAATAAAGACTTTAAAAATGGTCCACATCAAAAGAAATCTTAAAAAGAAAGGATCTAGAAGGATAAAAGAAGTTACTAGAAAGTAGAGAACTGACCCCATGACAAATATTATATTTCAGAGTTCTGTTCATAACAATATGGCCCGACTATGTCCTGAATACACTTTCCATACCAAATGTCTAGAAATATTGGGTAAAATACAGAAAGATAATTGTAGGCACATAGTGAAGCTCCCTAAGTCTGTGAGCAGGCAAGTGTGTAAATGCACGAGTGCAATGTGAGATTTTCCCAGAGGCTAAACTTAAGACAGAGCTGAAAACAGGCTTAAATGAGCCCTGATTCTTTGGCTCTCCTGGGTTGGCTGCACAGACAGAAGACAAGGCCTTGACCCTGTAGAAGATGAAACTAAGAACTTGAGTTTCCCTCCTTAAAGACATACTACATGCTTAGGGAGAGGGAGGTCAGGAAAAGAAGAACTGACCTTTGGAAAAGAAGATTATAGGGAAATATGTCTGCCTTCATCCTGGCACCAAGTGGAAAATTAATACTTTGATGAAAATTTCTTTCTTCTTTGGCTAATTGTCATAATTGCATGACTTAGAAAAAATCTAAACCAGGAGTTAATTTAAATGACTTATAACATGGCAATGCCTTGGAGCATTCAATGAAGGCAAGAGGGACTCTCTAGAAGAAAACATCCTCAATCCAGGGATGCAAAGATTATTACTGATCAAAGTCAGTCAATGATATACTTGCAATCCTAAATTATATATGCAATACACCATCAGAGGAGCAGTCATGATTGAAACCAGTAGAAACTATAAACAGCAGGATATGATCAGCAAGGAATTAAGATATTGTAAAAGACAGTCACAGGTAAAATAATTTAGCTTAAAAATAAAATGTAGAGTATAAAAAGAGATTTAGGGCTAAGAGAGTAAATTTGAGTAGATTTACAAAAGAAACAAATAAAATTTCAATAAATAAAAAAGAAAACATGTGAAATGAAAAGCTCAATACTTCATTAGGTTGGCTACGAAGAGCTAAAGAGAGAATTGAAGAAATTGTTGAGAATATGGAAAAAGGGAAAGCAACATATGGAAGAGACATTGAGTTATGAAGTTTCAAAAGCTAATACATTTTGATAACATTTCCAGAGACAGAATAGAGCAAGTTACAGGCAATGCTTATAACGTTAATGGATAAAGTAGTTGCAGTGATTAAGCCTCAGATTCACTAAATTCTAGGTAGAAATTAGAGAGACATTCATGCCAGGTAATCACAGTAAAACTGCAAAACAACAAAGACAGTGAAAGATTCGAAAAAAGTAACAAAAGACAAATTGTTCACAAAGAAATGATGCGAATGTGCATGATCTTCCTGACAGAACAGTTGAAACAATAATATAGTACAGTTATATCTTCAAAGTAGTGAAAGAAAATAACAAAGTAGGATTAAAAACCCAGATGAGCCAAAGTCAAGAGAGAGTGCTGAAATAAATTCACGTGTAGGAAAACTCAGAATAGTCACTAAAGGAAATCTATAGAAGATAGGTCAAATAGAACAATGTTAATCAAAAAACTGTTAAATGTGAGGGACTGCAAGAAAAGAAGACTGCATAAAGCAATAACATAACCATGTACGAAAAAAGGAAGTAGAGAACACTCCATGGTCATGGCAGAGATACAGGAGGATAAAGATAATATCTTTGCATTTTGTATAAGTATTCATGTTAACATAGATTGGGCATTTTCAGAAATGGTGAAGAAGAGTGGAATTAAAATAACTCAAAGGAAGGCAGAAAAGGAAAAATAAACTAAAAAATGTAGCACAATCAGAAAAATGCAAATGTTATCACAAACATAATTTAAAATATGTCCATAATCACAATGCATGGCTAAATTCCCAAGCTGTAAGACAGAGCTTTCTAGATTACAGAAAAATATTCAACTGTATATTCTTTACAAGATATACATTAAACCCAACAAAACAGAAACTTGTGCAGAAAATAATATACTGCAAAAAATGAAACATGCTGTAGCTATATAAATATCAGACAACGTAGACTTAAAGGCAAAAAACACTATTAAGGTTGAAGAAAGTCAATATAACCATTTGATTCACTATGGGAAAAATTATTCTAAATTTATAAGCACCTAATGTTATACAAAAATACTTTGGGCTAAAAAAATGGCATAAGATAAAATTGATACATCCATTACCTTCAGTTCAGTCACTCACTCGTGTCTGACTCTTTGTGATCCCCTGTACTGCAGCACGCCAGGCCTCCCTGTCCATCACCAACTCACGGAGTTTACTCAAACTCATGTCCATTGAGTTGGTGATGACAATCCAACCATCTCATCCTCAGTCATCCTCTTCTCCTGCCCTCAATCTTTCCCAGCATCAGGGTCTTTTCAAATGAGTCAGTTCTTTGCATCAGGTGGCCAAAGGATTGGAGTTTCGGCTTCAGCATGAGTCCTTCCAGTGAACACCCAGGACTGATTTCCTTTAGGATTGACTGGTTGGATCTCCTTGCTGTCCAAGGGACTCTCAAGAGTCTTCTCCAACACCACAGTTCAAAAGCATCAATTCTTCGGTGCTCAGCTTTCTTTATAGTCCAACTCTCACATTCATACATGACTACTGGAAAAAACAATAGCTTTGACTAGACGGACCTTTGTTAGCAAAGTAATGTCTCTGCTCTTGAATATGCTGTCTAGGTTGGTCATAACTTTTCTTCCAAGGAGAAAGCATCTTTTAACTTCATGGCTGTAGTCACCATCTGCAGTGATTTTGGAGTCCCCCAAATAAAGTCTGTCACTGTTTCCATTGTTTCCCTATCTATTTTCCATGAACTGATGGGACCAGATGCCATGATCTTCATTTTCTGAATGTTGAGTTTTAAGCCAACTTTTTTGCTCTCCTCTTTCACTTTCATCAAGAGCCTCTTTAGTTCTTCTTCTCTTTCTGCCATAAGTGTGGTGTCATCTGCATATCTGAGGTTATTGATATTTCTCCCGGCAATCTTGATTCCAGCTTGTGCTTCATCCAGTCCAGCATTTCTCATGATGTACCCTGCAAATAAGTTAAATAAGCAGGGTGACAGTATGCAGCCTTGGTGTATTCCTTTCCTGATTTGGAACCAGTCTGCTGTTCCATGTCCAGTTCTAACTGTTGCTTCTTGGCCCGCATACAGGTTTCTCAAGAGGCAGGTCAGGTGGTCTGGTATTCCGATTTCTTTCAGAATTTTCCACAGTTTGTTGTGATCCACACAGTCAAAGGCTTTGGCATAGTCAATAAAGCAGATTATTACCTTAAAGCAAATCCACTACCTTCATAAAATATTTTAACACAACTCTCATTAATTGTGTGACTAACTTCAGTACAGTCAAAAATTGCACAAAGCTAGACCATTTTTTCCCCTGAAAACCAGAGAAGGGCCCTTTTTTGGAAGGACTTGTTGGACAGTCACAACAGTTAACTTCACGAGAGAACAATACAGCAAGACCCTCAAAAATAATGAAAACATTATATATCTAAATATATGCCTGTTTATAGCATTGCCTTCTTAAATGATCGAGAACAAAAGAAGAACACAGAGCCAATTGTCTAACTTTTGATTTTAGAGAAGGACAACAGACTCAGCCTGAAGAGGAAAAAAGGAGAAAAGAGAAACAGTTTTCACGAAGCCCGTGTGGTACGAGCGGGAAAGCAGTATGGTTCCAGGACAGTCATGGGTTTGTGTGGGGCAGTCACAGTGTATGCTTGTTGGCTTCATGAAATCATTAAAAATGCACTTGCATTCTCGAAAGGTGTTCCTGTTTGAAGGATGAATAAAAAGGAAAACAGAGAATTGAAGCAGAGTCTAGGAGAATGTGGTAAAGTGGAGTCTAAATGATATGGGTTATTTCACAGGCCAGAGTGTTTCACAATTTTGAAAGCCAGGAGTCAAAATCTTGAGTGAGGAATCCCAGTATCATGGAGGATCCCAGCTGCTCAGATTCCATCCTCAGATACCTTGGAGAAGATGATCCAGCGGAGTTGGAGCCGAGTTACCCCAGATGCCCTGCAGCTATGATACCCTGCCTGGAGGGGGTAGGCGTGAGCGAAGGAGGGTGTGAGTACCGTGGTAGCACAGCTAGGGCTGTGAGACAGCTGAACCTTAGCAAGTGAAAGGGAAGTCGCTCAGCCGTATCCGACTCTTTGCAACCCGTGGACTGTAGCCCACCAAGCTCCTCCGTCCATGGGATTCTCCAGGCAAGAATACTGGAGTGGGGTGCCATTTCCTTTTCCAGGGACCTTAGCAAGGATGCTGGTAATAACTAGTTCACTAATAGGCTGGTCAATGTAGAGGCCACTTGGTTTACAAGTCACTATATCAGAATTGAGGAGAGTCTACAATGAAAGGAAAAGGGCGTTTCCTCACATTTCCCTGGAAACATAGCACTACTTAGTCATGCTTGTATTTTAGTTTCTTTTACTCCCCTCTTTATTTTCTTCTCTTTTCTCCAAATCAGTAGCTTAATCAAACTGTAAAGAAAGAATTGTCTTTTCCTCTTGGACTTGACATGGAAAATTTAGAATCAGAGGAAAAGGATACATTGTCTTTATTAAAGGTGCATCTTGTATGATCAAAAATTTTTAGGACTTAAATCCTAAAGTCCATTGTTTGGCATATTAGGGAATGAAGTTGTTCAGTTGCTAAGTCATGTCTGACTCTTTGCGACCTCTTGGACTGTAGCAAGCCAGGCTCCTCTGTCCTCCACTACCTTGAAAATAGATACTAATAAGTATAGGAAGATGGTGCTTTCTTGAGCATTAATCAAGTTAGAGGTGAAAAACTTTAGGAGATGATCTTTTATGTTTTGAGATATAGAGACTTTTATTAAAGAGAGGGAAAAGAGGTGGATAGGAAAAAGAATTGAACCTTTCAAAAATAGAACAATGAAAAAACCATGTTAAAATAACTTACACAAACTTCTCCCAACATATGAGTAACATATGAGCCTTGCCTGATAAAAAGGAGCAAATGAAAGACACCTAATCTTGTTTATCTTCTTCCATCAGTGGGGAAGGAGCTGGATAAGAGGAAGCAGTTTTGGGGTAGCACTCAGCATAATGGAGCAGCTCTGGGCGACAAGCTGAATGGTGATCCGATCAAATTACTTAAACTAAAAACCATGAAAAGAATTTCACACTTTGTCTGGCTAAGAAAACAGTTTTATCAAGTGCACAATCTTAAATGCAATGAGATTTCTTTTTACCATTCTCTTTTCGCTGTCTTGCTTCAGTGGATATGCTACATGGAAAAAGGAAAGGCATTGTTGATGACATTTCACTAAGTGGAAGAAGAACAATTCGTGGCATTTAGGTGTTGAGTGCTGAGTCTGGGAAGGTATTGAAAAACCAGAATTTGCAGTAGGTTGGTATATGAAAAAAAACATGTATTTCCACTCACTTTCTTATGATAGCTTTAATCTTCTCCTCTCATTCACTTCTCCCTTCTCTACTCCCCTCTCCTCCTTTTCATTTTTTTTTTTTTTGAGTGTTAAAGTCAGAAATCTTAAAATTGATATTCATAAGTGAACTCAGACATTCTAGAAATGCCTTGAAGCTGTATGCAAAAATCTGTATTTGCCTGTGGGCAATGTTTTCTCCAGGGTCAGGGAAAATAATATTTTTCAGATATTTAAAGTTTTGTTTTTTTCTGATTAATAAATAAGAACAGAATTGGGCTGGGTTGCCTTTTGCTTCACTTTGGTGGGAAGGCCTTTCCTTATCATGCCCTTCTGCTTCCCTGGGGCAAATTTCTTCATCCACCTGTGAATGAAATGATCAGAATATACAAATATTCACAGAAAACCAAGAGGGAAGTTGAAGATAAGGGGAAAAATATATATCCAAGTTAGCAGATCTGGTCTGTGCATCCAGCATCGTGTCTGATCTTGACCTTCAAAGGCAACTCCCTCTTTGTCCTTTGTGGAGACACACAGCTGTGATATTGGGACCAGGACGAGGTCTTATACTACCTTTGAGAAGGAAACATTCAAGAGGAATAGGTTAGAACCGGGCTTAACTCATAGTCGGTGGGTAAAGAACCTGCCTGCAATGCAGGAGACATGGGTTCGATCCCTGGGTCAGGCAGATCCCTGGAGGAAGAAATGGCAACCCACTCTAGTATTCAGACAGAGGAGCCTGGTAGGCTACAGTCCAAAGGGTCACACAGAGTTGGACAGGACTAAGCAACTCAGCACACAAGGTTAGGACCATGAGGATGGCAAAATGCATCTGGTCCACTGGATATTCCTTCCTGAGAATGTGCAGCTGAAATCTTCATGGGCGGATACTTCAATGAGCTGGACTCGAGGAGTGTTGTCAGACCCACCATCTTGACAAATCCAGATGTTAATAAAGAATTTGTTGTTGTTCAGTGGCTAAGTCTTGTCCAATTCTTTGTGACCCTATGGACTGCAGCATGCCAGGCTTTCCTGTCCTTCACTATCTCCCCAAGTTTGCTCAAATTCATGTCCATCGAGTCAGTGATGCCATCCAACCAACTCATCCTCTGCCACCTCCTCCTCCTCCTGCCCTCAATTTTTCCCAGGGTCTTTATCAATGAGTCAGGGTCTTTATCAATGAGTCAGTTCTTTGCATCAGGTGGCCAAAATATTGGAGCTTTAGCTTCAACAGTCCTTCCAAAGAATATTCCGTGTTGATTTCCTTTAGGATTGACTTTCAGTAAAGAATGCTAACTCTCAAAAGATGAGCACCACCAAGCAAAAACCTCACAAACAAAACAAACAAAAAGACCTGCTTTTGGTTAAGTCTTCCCAGTTGTCTTGAAAAAAATGAGAACATTCATTGAGAAAGCATAAAGCAACAAAAATTCTCTCCAGATTAAAAAGCTGAAACATATTTTCTAGTAATGATATATTCTTCTCCAGCTCCCCACCCAACCACCAACCTCAACCAGGGAAAGACTTAAAAGACCAAGTTTTTCTTCTTTTTATAAAATTAGTCATCGTGTGCAAATAATCCTGAAAATGGAAAGCTTTTTTCTAACATAAGTTATTCATGAGTTTTATCTATTTTCCACTTATTATTACCTGTCTTCTTTTCATTATCATTTAGTCTAATATTTTTGTAATTTTTATTGACATTTCCTATTTGATTCATAGATTATTTAGAAAAGCATTGCTTGATTTCTAATGTGTTTCTTTGTTGTTATCGATTCCTAGCTTAATTTCAGTACTGCCCAAATACATTGTGTGTGAGATTTCAATTCTTTAAACTTTGTTGAGATTAGCTTTATGGCCTTGCATATGTTTAATTTTAGTGTATGCTTCACTTGCACCTGAAAATTATGTGCAGAATGATCTGGCTGTGTGCGGTGTTCCATGGAGGTCAACTGGATTAATCGCGTTGTTTAAAAATTCTATATCCTTATGGATTTTTTTTTTGCTTGGCTTGCTAGCAGTTACTTAGAGAAGTATGTTAAAATATCCCACTAGGATAATGGATTTCTATATTTTTCCTTTTATTTCTTTCAACCACTACTTTAAATATTTTAAACTTCTGTAATTAATAACCCAGGCATTTAGAAACTTTATACTTTCTTGCTTGATCAGCACATTATTATTTTTTCCTCTTTATTTTTAGTAATATTCTTTGCCTTAAAATTTAATTTGATGTTAGCACAGCTCTATTAGCTTTCTTTCACTTAATGTTTGCATGACATGTATTTTTTTTATCCTTTTACATTAAAATTTCTATGTCTTTTCAGTTTAAATCCATTTAACCTCTCTATTTGTTGTTATTTGTCATATATTTCATTTATAAAAATTTAAACTCATATTATTATTGCTAGTTTATATAATCAACATTCCAATTTTCTCACATATATAACCTTTGATTTACTGTTGATATTTATTTTTTCCTTCATTTTTATGCTTCACTCTGAGGTGGCATTACTGTGCATGGAAATTTATTTAAGTATGTCTTTCAAGGTGATTTGCTATGGATGAATTTCCTCAGTTTTGTCTACAAATATCTTTATTGAAACTTTATTTTTGATATTTTCAAAGTCATATGAGTCAAAGTAGGCGTTTTTTTGAACATCATGAATAATATATTTTATAATAAATTATTCTATTTTCTCTTGAAAATTGACTCCCATCTTCTTTCTAGTGAAGAGCACAGGTTTCAGCATTATTTGTCTTCCTTGAAGATAATGTCTTTTTTTTTCTGCTCTTTATATTTCTGTTGTTACCATTTGATTCTGCTTCTCCTTCAGTGTTTAATTATCAGCTCTATCTGAGTTGCTATTCTGTCGACCTATTAAGTTTGTATTTTGTCATTTATATTTTATAAAGCCAAATAGTGCTGAAATTTTTCTTTCCATAGCAACCTCTTTTCAGTACTTTATAAAAGTTTTCTTTGAAAGTTATGTACTGAGTTCCTCAATATTTTGTTTTCTTATTTTGATCATATTTTGAATGAGAGTCTGGTTTTAAAAAAATTAATAACTGGGAGTGTACTTCCTCAGACTAAATGATAATTAGATTTGCCTGGCAGTCCAAGCCACCCTGGATTACAAAAGTTTGGGTCTTGTGATTACTCAGGAAATTTACGGGGTTTGTAATTACTGAAGTTTCTTTCTAGCTTGTTTCCTGGAGAAAGTGGTTTCCACCTCTGGGAACGGAAGCAAGTTCCTTCCTGTGCTGGCACTGGGGTCTCACTTAAAGAAAAAGTAGGGTCATTAGTGCAAAGAGTGATGGTGTTGGTGCAGGAGTCACCCCTTAATTTAACCATCACCTCATTGGACGTGACCCACTTCATGTAGCTCCATCATGTTGGTTTTGGGGATTTTTTTCAAGATTTTGCTCAGAAAATCCTTTTTCCTATTCTTTGTTTCTTTTTCTCTTTTTCTGACATCATTTCTGTGGACTCCATGGAGTTTGCAGCTTCTTCAGTTGACTTGAATTTCACTTTCATCCCATTTCCATTCGCTTTATGCCTTTCAAAAGCTATTTAGATTGAGGTCTGCTGTTAGAAGTGTTCTGTTTCAACATTCTCATCAATTTACTTTTGTCCTCATTTTTTATACAGTTTTTGTTTTTGTCACTGAATTTTTCTTTTTTTCTGTTTTAGTTGGGAAAACAGGAGGCAGTCTTCTCCAGGCAGCTCTCTTGAATGAGCTAGTAGGGTCATTTCTTTTTAAATAAACCTTTGCTCTGTATTCCACGAAGGCACAGCTGTATGAAAACACCAACTTGGCAGGTCTGTAATTAAGTTTTAATTTAAAACTCATTTGCTATATAAAAAATGCAGTTTAATTGCAAATGATGTGGAAATATTCTCATCAGAGAGTCCTAAATCATGATATCACAGTCTGTCCAGCTTCACAGACTTGAAGAAACAAGTGTCTCATCAAAATCTCTAAATTTGGGAGAAAGAGAGAGAGGGAGAGAGGAGAACATGTGAGCTCAATGGTGACGTTCTTCTAGGCAGATCATCTCTCATTGCTTATATATTCAGAAAATTGTTTAAATGGATATAATTCCAGTTGTGTTTTCTCTTATAATTAATTGCAATTTAAACAGCTGTTTATTTGAGAGAACGAAATTTTGTGTTGTACTGAGACCAGCTGAATAATAACCAAAGGCAGAAGTCCCATTGGAAGGGGAATGTTGCAGCTCAAAGGTCCCAACTAACACTCCATCTTTATGAAACTCCTCTTACTACGTAGCAGAAGTCATGAGATTTCCTGCCTGACAGTGGTGGCCTCATGTTTTCCTACAGCATCTAAATGGGATGGTTTGAGGGACCACACTCACGACCACGATCAGTGGGAGTTCCCGTTTCCTCTCTTCTTCAGGGTCGCCATCCCATAGTATATGGAGGGTCAGGGACTTTGCCTCGCCTGCCCTCCTGAGTGCTGTTTGCAGCGGTGTGCTTTTCCCTCCATGGTTGTTCAGTCGCTAAGTCATGTCCAACTCTTTGTGACCCCGTGGACTGCAGCACACCAGGCTGCTCTGTCCTGCACTCTTCCAACAGTTTGAGCAAATTTCATGTTCTTTGAATCAGTGGTGCTATCTAATCATTCATCATCTGCCCATCTTTGCCTGAAATGCTTCTTTACCATTTCCAATTTTCTGAAAGAGATCTCCAGTCTTCCCCATTCTATTGTTTCCATCTATTTCTTAGAATTTTTCATTTAAGAAGGCCTTCTTATCTTGCTGTTCTCTGGATCTCTGCATTCAGTTGGATATGTCTTTCCCTTCTTCCTTGCCTTTCGCTTCTCTTCTTTCCTCAGTTATTTGTAAAGGCTCCTCAGGCAACCATTTTTGCCTTCTTGTGTTTCTTTTCCTTTGGGATGATTTGGTCACTGCCTCCTGAACGGCGTTACAAACTTCCATCCATAATTCTTCAGGCATTCTATCTACTAGATCTCAGCAACATACATGATTGTTAATTTTTCAGTCATTTTTTAAGTGATCTGTTAGGGGGGCAACAAATAACTGCTTTTATTATGCAAAGAAGACTGTATGATAAAAGACACGTATCCATAGTTGGTTTTGTTAAAGCTCCGTTCTAGACTACACCCAGCAGGAAGGACCTTCATTTCTCCCTGGAAGAGGCTGATCAATATATCACCTTCAATGATCAAGTCTTTGCCTTTGGAATGTGTCTCCTCTCTTGGAAGCCTGGCAATCATTCATTTCCTCCCATCCCTCTCCTCCCCCCCTCCCCTTCCCTCCTCTCCCCTCTGCTTTTCATTGCATCCTCTTCCCTCCCACCTCTCCCCTCCCCTCCCTTCCCCTCCTCTCTCTTCTTCTTTTCTTTCCATTTTCTTTCTTTTTTAAAACTTCTTTCATTCTTCTCAATAGTATGTTTTCCTTCCTATTACAGACATCCCTGATTCTGAACAAAAGAAAACTTTTCTTCTTTTAATTATTTTCAGATACATAAAAGAGAGGGACAGCAGTTGATACCATCTCCAAGAAAGCATGATTTATGGGTTCAAACTACCCCAATGGCCACTGGAATCCATAAGGCTTCAGATGTGAGCATTCATCTATCGATCGCCTGTAGATCACACAAGCGTCTTTTTCTGTCATCATCTCACAAAGGAGGTGGTGAAAGAATTCCTCTAAAAACCCTGAGCTGACCTGGGAGCTGAGTCAGGAGCCCTGATTGCTTGTGGCTTTGATTGTAGTTATTATTGTATCACATATGAAGAGTCGCATTTGAGATAATTCCACTTACACTTTTAAACTCGAGTAACACTTTCCTTTCTTAATTTACAATGATCAGAATGCTATAGGCTCTTAGGTGAAATAAGTAAAATCATGACTTTAGGTGGCATACTTAAAATTTTATCTTAGGATAGCTCATTGAACTACTCAGCTTTGGTAATGAATTGGGTGGCTATAGTCTTGGTGGAGTGAAACTAACCAGTCATTGCCAACCTCACCCAAAACTATGGGAATCCCTTCAACTCATGAGCTCATTACATACTCTGTGTCCTTGAATGTTGTGCTGTGCTGTGCTAAGTCTGTCCAACTCTTATGACGCTATAGACTGTACCCCGCCACGCTCCTCTGTCCATGGGATTCTCCAGGCAAGAGTACTGGAGTGGGTGGCCATGCCCTCCTTCAGGGGATCTTCCAAACCCAGGGATCGAACCTGTGTCTTTTACGTCTCCTGCATTTGCAGACAGGTTCTTTAGCACCAGTGCCACCCTGGAAGCCCTTCGGGAATGTTACCTGTCGTTTAAGGAGAAGAGATGCCCTCTTCCCCCTCCTGAGATACCAGTGTAATGAACCAAAGGAGAAAACTGATACCTCTTCACCCCAGGAATCTACAGCAGCGATTCTCCTTATACTTTTCCAACTGTCAGTCTGGTCCCTTTTTCTTTTATAGAAAAACAAAGTCATAGAAATGAAAATGGGATATCTCAGCTGAGCTGTCTCTTATTGCCCCCTAATCATTTGTCCATTCTAATTCTTTTGTGCTTTGCTTAATATCCAGTGATGTCTTGGTTCTTCTGCTAAATGCTGTTTTGTTTTTTTTTTTTTTTTCTTTTCAGTTTTGCTTGCTTTTTTGCTGCTGTTGTGTCCATAGCTTTGAGAAACAAAGCTTGCACAGGATTGCCTAATAAAAATAAACTCTCCTTTATTCCTGAAGGTACTGTAGATTCCTAATAATTATGGAGCCCACTCTGTAGAGTGGCAATATCAGGGAATTCAAGGGTAGATTTTTGTCTTGGCCCAAGGCCCTTATCACTGGCGAAAATAATAACGTAAATTCTGTGAAGATTGTCCCTTTGAAATCATTATATTGGATAGTCTCCTTTGCATATAAATTATTTCAGTTCAGTTCAGTTCAGTTCAGCACTCAGTCGTGTCCGACTCTTTGCGACCCCATGAATTGCAACACGCCAGGCCTCCCTGTCCATCACCAACTCCCGGAGTTCACTCAGACTCGCGTCCATCGAGTCGGTGATGCCATCCAGCCATCTCATCCTCGGTCGTCCCCTTCTCCTTCTGCCCCCAATCCCTCCCAGCATCAGAGTCTTTTCCAATGAGTCAACTCTTCGCATGAGGTGGCCAAAGTACTGGAGTTTCAGCTTTAGCATCATTCCTTCCAAAGAAATCCCAGGGTTGATCTCCTTCAGAATGGACTGGTTGGATCTCCTTGCAGTCCAAGGGACTCTCAAGAGTCTTCTCCAACACCACACTTCAAAAGCATCAATTCTTCGGCGCTCAGCCTTCTTCACAGTCCAACTCTCACATCCATACATGACTACCGGAAAAACCTATATCCCAGATGCATCCCGCGTGTCATTCTTTTTTTGTCTTCCACTCCCTCTGTGTAGGTTGGCAGTCACGTGTGCCATCTTATGAGAAGAAATGTGTGTCACAAGACTTACACATGCAAGCTTTGTGGTGACTGGTTTCATCCATGCTGCAAGCAATTTAGCCTAGTCAGTACCGATATTCTTTGCTACTTGGAAGAAAAGCTATGATAAACATAGACGAGTATTAAAAAGCACAGACATCACTTTGCCAACCAAGGTCTGTTTAGTCAAAGCTATGGTTTTTCCAGTAGTCATGTACAGATGTCAAAGTTGGACCATAAAGAAGGCTGAGTGCCAAAGAATTGATGCTTTTGAACTGTGGTGTTGTAGAAGACTCTTGAGAGTCCCTTGGACAGCAAGGAGATCAAACCAGTCCATCCTAAAGGAAATCAACCCTGAATATTCATTGGAAGGACTGATGCTGACACCCCAACAATTTGGCCACCTAATGCAAAGAGCCCACTCATTGGAAAAGACCCTGATGCTGGGAAAGATAGAGGGCAGGAGGAGAAGGGGACGACAGAGGATGAGATGGTTGGATGGCATCACCGACTCGGTGGACATGAATCTGGGCAAACTCCAGGAGACAGTGAAGGACAGGGAAGCCTGGCATGCAGTCCATGGCGTTGCAAAGAGTTGGACACAACTTAGCAACTGAACAATGGGAAGTCAAAGCCTTTTTGGCTGGAAGTTTTACATTTTTGGCCTGACTATTATGTTGTTTCATCAGGAATGAATAAGAGGCAACTCCCAATGCTGGCTGTGTCAGTCATCATTCTTAAGTGAAAGAGATAAAGGCTGGGAGAGGCACAGAGAGAGAACCTTAAGGAATTGGCTCACGTGGTTGTGGGTTCTGGCCTGTGTTAAATCTGTGGGGCAGGCCTGCAGGCTGGAAATTCAAAGAAGGGCTGACACTACAAATCAGCCCAGAATTCCTCAGAGCAGCAGACTGGAAACTCAGGCATGCTTCTGTGTTGTAGTCTTGAGAAGCTTTCCTTCTGTATCCCAGAACCACAGTCTTTTTCTGAAGGTGTTTAACCGATCGGGCGAGGCCACCCACATTGTGGAGGGTAATCCATTTTATGCAAATGATTTAAATGCTAATCAAATCAATAAAAAATCATCATCTAAATGGGGCTTTGACCAAACAACTGGGCACCATAGCCCAAGCCAAGTTGACTCATAAGATTACCCGTCATCCTGGCCTTTATATAGGGCTTCGTTCAAACCACAGGGAGATGTGGACATCTGATCAATCTTTAAAATCTTTGTCGAGAAAGTGTATCACAGGCTTTCAAGAATTCCAATTTGAATTTTAAAAATCCTTCTGTTAAATCTCCTTCCTAAGGTTTAATTTTTAAATCCACTAGTCCTTGCACAAAGTGTTGGACACGACTGAGTGACTGAACTGAACTGAACTGAACTGAGTCCTTGCACTCTCTTTAGCAGAAGTGGGACAATAATTAAATATTTTATCCAAGTCCTATTAATGTAATATGCTTGTACAAGCAACTTGTAAAATAATGGCCTAACAAAAGATTTCTGTTACTATATGTCATGAGGTGTGAATGACACTATGTGACTCTCAGTTTGGTTTTAAACTCAGATTTAGGTTTTTTTTTTTTTTTTTTTTAATGGTTATATTGAGTTATATTCTTATGCCTTACAAATTGTCCATTTAAAATGAAAAGTTCATGGCTTTTAGTGAAACCATGAAGTTGTATAGTTATCACCACAATCAGTTTTAATCATTTCACCCCCCTTTCCCCCAAAGAATCCCTGTGCCCAGGAACAGTCATGAGTTTTTCTCTCAATGACCACCCCCACCCCCACCAGCCTTCAGTTCCGTTCCGTTCAGTCGCTCAGTTGTGTCTGACTCTTTGCGACCCCATGAATCTCAGCACGCCAGGTCTCCCTGTCCATCACCAACTCCCGAAGTTCACTCAGACTCACGTCCATCGAGTCAGTGATGCCATCCAGCCATCTCATCCTCGGTCGTCCCCTTCTCCTCCTGCCCCCAATCCCTCCCAGCATCAGAGTCTTTTCCAATGAGTCAACTCTTCGCATGAGGTGACCAAAGTACTGGAGTTTCAGCTTTAACATCATTCCCTCCAAAGAAATCCCAGGGTTGATCTCCTTCAGAATGGACTGGTTGGATCTCCTTGCGGTCCAAGGGACTCTCAAGAGTCTTCTCCAACACCACAGTTCAAAAGCATCAATTCTTCGGCGCTCAGCCTTCTTCACAGTCCAACTCTCACATCCATACATGACCACAGGAAAAACCATAGCCTTCACTAGACGGCGGCACCACTAATCTACTTTCTGTCTCTGGATTTGCCTATTTTGGACATTTCATTACCCATGGGATCATATAAGTGGCACCACTAATCTATTTTCTGTCTCTGGATTTGCCTATTTTGGACATTTCATTACCCATGGGATCATATAATACGTGGCTCTTTGTGACTTGTCAGATTTAAATTTTCAGCTTGGTTTCCCAGGTGATGCTAGTGGTAAAAAATCTGCCTGCCAATGCAGGAGACTTAAGAAGGTTTGATCCCTGGGTTGGGAAGATCCCCTGGAGGAGGGCATGGCAACCCACTCCAGTATTCTTGCTTGGAGAATCCCATGGGCAGAGGAGCCTGGCAGGCTACAGTCCATGGGGTTGCAGAAGGTCAGACAGAACTTAAGTGACTTAGCACGCATAAGATATACATGATTCTAGTATCCTAGAATCTTTGTTCATTGATTCATTCAGCCACTCATTTTTGAGCTTCTGAATTGTTCTAGGATCTAGGCCTGGTGTCGGAAACCCATCCTGAACTGACAAAGCTACCCTCATGAAACTTACAATTTCCTGGGGAGGGTAGACATTAGCCACATATTCAGACAAGGAAGTGCAACCCTATGTCACTGCTTTGGTGCTCAAAGTGAAAGGCATGCTACTTTCCAAATTTCTAGACACAGAAGAACATCACATTTTCAGGCTGTCAGTGAGTGAGTGCTGTCTCTTTTACTTAATACTTACAATGTTACCAGCTGGTACCGGAAAACAATTTTTCCTCTTTAGCATCCTACGGACAAAGGTTCAGTCAAATATGTTGGCATTCCTCCCCTGACAGACTGATTATAACGATTTCATTTTCATGCCTGGAGAACAGAGCAGAAGGTGGAAGGTTGGAGGGCAGGAGATGCATTTTATCATCTACCCAGAAGGGAGGATCTAAACTCAGTTATGGAGAAGAAAGTCAGAGTTGCTTCATGGTGTGCCACTCCCTGTGTGAGCACAGATTCGGCTTCCGTGGTCAGCAGCAGAGCACTGCTGTGGACAGCTTTGGGACCATCTGAACTTTCTTGGTTCTGAGGAAGGAGGACCAGCAAGGTCTTCCTCAGGACCTTCTATGGAAGGCGTCTGAGCTGCCCCGCTGCTCTGGGCTTGGACCAATTCCTTTAAAAATTTTTAACATAGTATATGAAACAACAAGGTAGTATATGAACATATATATTATTTACAAACATTAATAATAAATTATATACTTTTCATGGATGGAGAAGCCTGGTGGGCTACAGTCCACGGGGTCGCAAAGAGTCAGACACGACTGAGTGACTTCACTTGACTTGACTTGATATACCTTTCAGCTCTCGACCAACTTAAGCCCTAAAACAATGAAAAATGACATTGAATCTACCTAAGTTTTCATCCCGGATTACATCTTTCCGCCTTTCCGCAGAGGTAACCACACCGCTGAATTTTGTCTTATCCATCTTTTGGTGCATATATCACTACATATGGTTTCCCCAAAAACCTCGCTGAGCACGTGGCTTTTGTGGGAGTTTCCTGCGCTCGTGTTATTCCCTCGGGACTTGTCACTTTCCCACTCTCAGAGGACTTGAAGAGAACAGAAGCTGAGTCTTAAAGAGGAGTCTGCACAGTTTAGGAAAGGGGAATTTTGAGAGCCTGATCAACACTCTATGTGGACACAGAACATAGAATGTTGCAAAAGTTGAAAAAGCACAGATGAGGGCCAGGAGACCGTGAAAGTCACTATTTCAGAGTGGGTTAGTAAGACAATGAAAGAGATCAGCATGATGGAGTGTTGGAAAATGGTGAAACTCTGCAATGAGGCAAGCCTGAGGTTGAATCTCAGCTTGCTTTTTCCATTAGGAGCTGGGTGTCCCCGAGGAGTGAATTGACCTCTCTCAACCTCGATTTCTTCAGTGGGAAAGAGGGTATGCTTCCTCCTGAAAGTTGTGAAGACCTGGCATTTAGTAAGCTTTCAATAAAATATTAGCTTATTTTCCTCTGTATAATGCCTTTTTAAGCCCCCAAATCCAGCCATTGCTTCTCTCTGTTTCCCATTTGTTTTTGGAGTATATTATGATCTTTGTCTTGAATTTGTCATCTTTGTTTGCACTGCCAGACCAAAGTATGACAATTTTATCCAATTCATTATTTTTTTAGCCCAACTTCCTGCCAAATCTTACATTGTTAAGTGACTCTGTCATTTTGCCTCTTAGCTCCATTAGTCTTTTTGGCATTTTTGCTGTTTCTCAAAAATAAAGTTTAGTTTTCTCTTATGCCATAAGCAAGTGACAACATTAATATTTAACACCTATGAACTCAGACAAAACAGCCATACAGCATCAGGAAGGAGGAAAGTGTCAATATCAGATTGATTCTGCTGGAACCGAGGGCCTATGAGGGTGAGATCACATGTCTCCCATCTCAGGGCGGCTGTGAACTTGACCTTTGGAAACATTTGGCTACATTTCACTGTGGTGTGTTACAGACTTCGGTTTAGCTCTGTGGTTTTTGTGCCTCTCGTGCAGACCTGCAAGAAGTCAGCTAATATACAGACCTGGTAGGTGATGGAACCATGTGAGTATTTCAGATTCAGAGGAGGATGTGGAACTGACACAAAGAATGATTATTATTTCCTGCAACAAGAGCTGCATTAGCAAGAGAGAGGTGATAATGCGGTGACAAGTCAGAAAAATGTTGGCAAGATCTTGGAGAATAAAGTTCTCCTTAATATATTTTCTTGTATGTAGCTGTGCTTGTATCAGCAAATTCTTAAAAAAAAAAAAACAAAAAAAAACACCCAAAAACTGAAGATGACAAATTTTGTAGGTCAAATGTTGATATTGATCAAAATGTTAGAACATGCAATACTCTTCCAGGACATATGTTATTGATTTATTTTATTGAGTTTCTACAGGTCTATTAGGGTTATTCCTTGGTGGGTATTTTACATCTGAAAGCACAATTAAAATCCATTTATAATATCTGTTCAAATAAAACATCTGCAGATAACAGCCACAGAAGTTCCCCTCCCGAGCCAGCTTTTGATAAAGGCCACATAACTCTGTATGTACACATGTGGGGCTTGTCTTACTGAGGCGCCTGGGAGATGTTTGTAAATCAGTTGCCAAATGTAGGGGGTGGGAGGCAGGAGGGTGGGCTTTCCAATAAAGGTCAGATGACATGGTTTTGGAAGCCTTAGGGATTTTTTAAAGCAGGCCTGTAAAAGAGGCGGTTTCTTACTGTCGGTGGCCCAGGGCTTCTTGAAGATTATAAGACACAGAGGCAAGGGACACTTATATAAACTCCTTTGTTTTTTGTTCAACCGATAAATTATTTTTAGCATTTCCATGCATTGCAAACGAACACATATGACTACAATGTATGAAGTAGATAACTAATGAGAAGCTACTGTGTAGCCCAGGGAACTCTGCCTGATGCTCTCTGGTGACCTAAATAGGAAGGAGATCCAAAAAAAGAGAGGATATATGTATGTGTTTAGCTGATTCACTTTGCTGTACAGCAGAAACTAACACAACATTGGAAAGTAACTATACTCCAATAAAAATAATTAAAAAAAAAGAAAAATTGGTAAATCACTTTATTCCAAAGAGAATCTGTGGCTTGGAGAATAAATGCACCCTAGATTGCAAAAACCTGAACACACAGGGAGCATAGAAAATTAAATATTCAAGTTAGCCATTAATGTATGGCCACATCCAAGATGCTTGAGGCTGAAGTAAGGTGTTTGTTTATCATATGTGTCTCATAGACGTGCCTCCTGTGATGTGAAGTATTAACTTTTTGGGCCCCAAGCTGTGTACTTGGTTTATGATGACTCTACTGTATTAGTGAACGCCCTATGAGTATGGAATTGTTCAACAGGTTCATAGGAAGTTAAGAAGTTTGGGGAAATGAGAATTAAATCAATAAAAGAGAAAGACAAAATGAGTATCTACAAAAGGACTCAGCAAGGATGGAGCATTTACTCCTCTGACAAATGACAACATAGGTGATCGATGCTTAAGCACCGATGCAATTTTTCTTCTTTATTCTCTGTCAATATGAGTGTAAGAAACACAGCTGAAGACTAGAAGTTAGACGAACTAAGTTTTAGAACAAGCCCTGCTCTCAATGTCTTAGTTTCCTTATGCCCCTCTTCCGTCATATGAAAGTTGAAATACACGGTCTTATTATGAAAACAGTATCTTAAACATAACCGAAAGGTTACACATTCCCAGACTGGTAAATGAACTTAACGTGAAATCAATGATTCTGTGTCCATTGTCCTGTTCATTGATTAGATGGTGAACCACATCCAAAGCATGGACAAAGCCACGGCTCCTATAGGCAGGTAGTGAGCGAGGAAATGGTGGCTCAGGTCACGGCCCGTGACTTCATGATCATAAACCTGTCCAGCATGTTCACAGTTGATTTCTGGCTATAGAGTTCAAATGCTAGCCTGGTGATCAAAAACAAGAGTCCTAGAATCTCTCAAGGTAGTCAGAAGAAGGGGAACAACAACAAGAAACACCCAGATGATCATCAGTTTCCAATTTATTTGACATGCAAATTCTAAAGATTATGTGCATGGTGAATTATAATAGGAAATTAAAAATATAATTCGCAGTACTGATGAAATTAAGTAACAGTTGATTCAGATCTTCTGCTTTCTGAGGTTTTGGAGTTTTTGTTGCATTTTTGAATAGTTAGAATCCACAACTTATAGTCTTGGAGTTTCTTCTGACCCTCACCCAGGCTCCTCTGCCTTATCTATCACTCTGCATTTCAAATCCAATCATTTTTCACTTCCCAGGGCCCTTTTCTTCTTCCCCTTCCTCTTCAGCTAATTCTCTCCTGCTCACGACCTGTCTTATTTCAGGCTAAAACAACCTTAGTTCTCCAAGCAGGGATCTTTCCACACCCCGTTCATTGGAAGCCTGGAGTCTTGACCACTGGATCGCCAGGGAAGTCCCATGCTGTGTTATTTTATCAGGACCAGTGTGTCTTAGGTGACACATGATTTTAACATCCAAACAAAGGAGTTACCTCCTGAAAGCTGCTTTTTAAAAATAAACATCAAGGAAATGTATCATGTTGCTTGATTTGGTCTTGATTAAATAGGACTTTGAGTTTATTCTCCCTTCGTTATTATGCATGTGAATCGGCACACTTGAATGGGAATTTCTTTTCTGTGAATAGACTCAGTATTGAATGACGAGCCAGTGATCAGGAGACACTGAACTTAAGGCAGATGCAATGTTGCTACCCTTTGCACATTCATATTTAAAGCATGATATTGTGCTCATATTAGTTATTTTGCCATATGCTCTTGACTTTCTAAAGACATACTTGCTCAGAGAATTGATACCAGTGAAATAAAATCTTGCTTCAATTCAACCAAGTATCAAGATCATTTCTAATCAAGTTTCTTGTACCGCTGTGTACTGTAATGACATTCATTTAACCCATATGTTATAGAGAAAAAATTAGGATAATGACTATACCAAAAGTAAGAATCACAGAAAATTTGTAATTGGTCAGGGATTTTACCCTCTTCCCCTCTTCTAAAGCTCACAGCTCCATGAAGTGGGCATTTATTAGTATCCTAATTTTGAGGTGAGGGTTACAGGCTTGGCAATTCAAGAAACTTGCATAAAATCACATAAGGAACAAGAGCGAAAGGAAACCAGCTACCCAGACCACATGTTCTGAAAAGAGTACGCTCCTCTGGTCCTGCAAACTCTGACTTGAGGACCGACACGGCAGCCACACCTGGTGCTTGACTGAGGCACAGAGTCTCCTGTAGGTGAGCAGTCAGTTCAGAGTGCTGTGCTCAGGACTTTGGACTTCCCAGGTAACTCAGCTACCCAGTAAAGAATCTGCCTGACAATGTAGGAGACGCGGGTTTAATCCCTGGGTTGGGAAGATCCCCTGGAAATGGCAACCTACTCCAGTGTTCTTGCCTGGAAAATCCCATGGACAGAGGAACCTGGTGGGCTATACAGTCCATTGGGTTGCAGAGTCGGACACAACTTAGCAACTAAACGACAACAAAAACAGGACTTTGTCAGTTTCAGCACAGAAAGTCCCTTATCCCAGAAACTCTTCGGTCATGGGGAAACCCAGGAGGTTTGTCATCCTGATTTCAGTCCCTGCCCCTGAACTGATGGTTCGGGATCTGTGCTGTAAACATCCCCAAGTGACTAAGCTGCCCTTGATGAATGGGAAGCATTGCTCTTTAAAACTTAATTCATTTAATGAATATTTTCTGAAAAGATTTCTGGAGGAGTTAAATCTTCGGAACCAGCTACCATTCTTTACCTTGACAACAGTTCAGCTGACCTAGTCATACACAAGACTCATATGGACTAAAATTCTGGTTTATGGATCTTTGGAAATTCACCTGTCATAAAGAAAGAAACTGTCCCACTCTCAAGGAGAGACATTATTCAGAGTCATGATTTGAAATTGCGATGCTACGAAACCTGTTACAGTGAAAGAGAGAAGCCTGTAGGAGTATTCCTTTCGACTGTAACAAGAAGGATGAAAGCTGTCAAAAAACTGTAATTTTAACTGAAAAGTGACATTATAAATATGTTGATATGGTACAGAACATAGCTGACATGTGCATTGCGAGTCTCAGTTTGTATTCTCACTGGATTAGGAAGCTGTATCACTTTATTAGCGGAAGCTGCACTGTCCTACCCCAGTTGAAAGGGTAGGGCTTGTTTAATAAGCCTTTCATATTTCACTTGTACACTTTTATGCCTAGGATTTTTGCAGATACATTTTTCCCAGCAGGAGAAATCTCAGGGGGCATACCAAGAATACTGAGAAAGTTGGCTATGGCCATTTCTATCTTATAGCAGAGATTAGGAACAGTCAGACCTGAAAGAGACCTTGGGGAAAATCGAGCCCATTTATTTTATGAATTAGGAAACTGAGACCTATCAGAGTGCAATGACTTCCGGCGGCCATCCAGCAAGTCAACAGTGCAAACAGGCTCAGAATTGAGTGCGGCGGACAGCGGATCTGACAATACTGGGTTTAGCTCGAGTGTCCCTCGTGTTACTTGGAACATAAATTAATAGCTGTTACACTGAAAGAAAATTCTAGACTCTTCCTGAAAACTTGGATGATTGCAGATGTCTATTTAGGGGAATGTGGACTGTGATATGGCAGACGGGGAGGGGTGATTTTCTCTCTTTTCCACTACTAATCAACGGTGCAGAGTCAGTCAGTAACAAGGAGTTGGGACCTCGGAGAATGATGCTCCAATTTGATTTAATTTTTAATCTTAGGAAAATTAATTAACTCTTCTGTATCTTACTTCTATTATTTGGAAAGCAGTTTCAAAAGCAGTTCCCACCGCTGACTGAGAGGATTATTGGAAGGAAGACGGACGTGGCTACCCGTGTGTCTGATGCCTGCCGCTACAAAGCAGGTAGCAAGGGATCTTCTGATAATTATGTAAATGTTCCTGCTAGGGAGAGAAGGGTGGTTCTCGATGGAGCGTCTATGGCAGGAGAGGGAACCGGCTGCAGAGAGAAAAAGGGAAGGAAAAATAAACTGTGATCCACATCGAAGAGTCCTCACTCAAAGTCAGAAAGAGAGTGGAGGAAGTAAAGTGTTGAAAAGTAGCACAGTAGTGAGGTTTAACATTTTTAAGAAAGAAAACTGCAGCCTGGATAAGGAAAGTAGGACATGTTTCGTTCTCTTCAGAAAGAATGAACAGCTCATTCGGATTCTTAAATGAAAGAACTTTAAAAGAAAAAAAAAAAAAAAAACACAAACGATTGGCCTTTAGGAAGATTTAGAACAGAGGTGTGCAAGGGTCCATAAAGTAATTTTTTTTTCTTTAGGAAAACCTTGATTAGAAAGCCACTGGAAATAATATAGAAAACCTTAGCAGTCAGAGATCCCAAGCATAAAAAGCATACGATGACTGTGATTTATTTGTGAATGAAATTTCTGGAGAAGTAAAGGAACATTGCTGGCTTAAACAGCACCAAAATGCTATGAAGCAATAGCAAGACAAGACTGTTTACATACCATGTACTAATGAAATGCTTGCTAGAGCCGGCATATGCTTGTAATTAAAGGACATGAGGAGGTTAGGACAAGTGAGTAAGAAACTGTATGACTTTAGGTGCAGACAGCGGGATATAATAGGAGGGAGACAATTTTGGCCTCTAGAAGTGAGAATAAAAGATTTATTCTGCAACCACTCCCCGCTGAGTGCCAGAGGACATACTGACCATCCAGACACTGGCCATGAATGAGGAGCCACTTACGATTCAAGGGTGGGAATCGCTCTGACCTCAGAGCTCGAGGTGGGAGGCAAGGCGTGGAAACCCTTCACACTGTGTGAGCTTGTGCTAGCAAGGGGAGAGGTCCTATGGCTTATAGTCAGAACAGAATTCAGGGGACATTCAGGAAGAGAAGGCCATCAGTTCAGTTCAGTTCAGTTGCTCAGTTGTGTCCGACTCTTTGCGACCCCATGAATCGCAGCACGCCAGGCCTCCCTGTTCATCACCATCTCCCGGAGATCACTCAGACTCATGTCCATCGAGTCCGTGATGCCATCCAGCCATCTCATCCTCGGTCGTCCCCTTCTCCTCCTGCCCCCAATCACTCCCAGCATCAGAGTCTTTTCCAATGAGTCAACTCTTCGCATGAGGTGGCCCAAGTACTAGAGTTTCAACTTTAGCATCATTCCTTCCAAGGAAATCCCAGTGCTGATCTCCTTCAGAATGGACTGGTTGGATCTCCTTGCAGTCCAAGGGACTCTCAAGAGTCTTCTCCAACACCACAGTTCAAAATCATCAATTCTTCGGCGCTCAGCCTTCTTCACAGTCCAACTCTCACATCCATACATGACCACAGGAAAAACCATAGCCTTGACTAGACGGACCTTAGTCGGCAAAGTAATGTCTCTGCTTTTGAAAATGCTATCTAGGTTGGACATAACTTTTCTTCCAAGGAGTAAGCGTCTTTTAATTTCATGGCTGCAGTCACCATCTGCAGTGACCTTGGAGCCCCAAAAAAATAAAGTCTGGCACTGTTTCCACTGTTTCCCCATCTATTTCCCATGAAGTGATGGGACCAGATGCCATGATCTTCGTTTTCTGAATGTTGAGCTTTAAGCCAACTATGGAGGCAATAATGCCAAACTGAGTTTGTCTAGGACTTGCGGGTAAGAGGGAGGTGAGCGCGGAGGACTCCTTAAAAATTAGAGTGGGGAAGGAAAGTTTGTCTAGGACTTACTAACAACAGGCATACATCGAAACACTATATTTAAAAAAATTTTAATTGGAGGGTAATAGCTTTATCTTCCCTGTAGTTCAGATGGTAAAGAATCTGCTTGCAATGCAGGAGACCTGGGTTCGCTTCCTGGGTGGGAAAGATACTTTGGAGAAGGGAATGGCAATCCACTCCAGTATTCTTGCCTGGAGAATCCCATGGGCAGGGAAGCCTGGCGGGCTACAGTCCGTGGGATCACAGTCGGACCCAATTGAGTAACACTACACGAACTGCTTTACTACACTACCTAATTGCTTTACTTCACTGCCACTACACTATACACAACTAAGTGTTGTGTTGGGTTTTGCCATACAACAACATGAATCAGCCATAGGGAGACATATGCCCCCTCCCTCTTGAATCTCCCTCCAACCCCCACTCTATTCCATCCCATAAGTAATTATTATTATTGATTGTGACTCATTGAACTATTGATGAATAATTATTGATTCACTGAATCACTCTTATGCTGTTATTGGTATAGAAAGTTTGCTGAGACTGCAAAGTACTTAAGATGGATTCTTTAATCTTTACAGTAACCCTAAGGTAGGGTCTATTATCTTCTTGTTTTACAGCTAGGACTGAGGCTCAGTGAAGTCAGCCAACTTCACCATCACACTGGATGACGTCAAATCGGACCTGGATGTGAACCTAGTGTGTCTGCAACCAGAACGTGTTCCATAACCAGGTGAGGAGAGGCGGTATGGTGTAGTGGTTAAGAACACAGATTTGCAGCCAGACTGCCTGGAGCAGGCTGGGTGTGTAGCTCAGGTAAGTTCCTTGACCTCTCTGGCTTCAGGTTCCCCTCTCGCAAATGGTTTGTCATAAGGAATATGCTAGCTGACCTGCATTAAATTCTTCACACAGTTCCCGACCTGTAGTGATCATTTGACAAACATTCGCTGTGACTACGCTGCTATCCAAGGTTGGAGACACATTCAAGACAGAAAGGAGACCCTGTCTGTGCGATTATGCTCTGCCTTCTGCTCACTGACTGTCCAAAAGGGAGTCTGACCATTCAGCGGGTCCCACGTCGGTTCCTTCACGTGGCCATGCCTCTGTGTCCGTTAACTTCAAGTTCATACTGACTCCTACGGGATGCCTGCCCCCTGCCCCATCCTGCTGTAGCCACTGCTCAACTGGAGCTTTGACTTGCATTGCAAACACAGCTCCGATCTTGCCATTCCCCCTCCAAGTATTCTCAGAGTGTCTCCAAAGCTGCTGAAATAATGTCCCACCTACACAAATTGGCTCTCACCATCAGGACTTGAGTTTCCTTCCCCACTCTAATTTTTAAGGAGTCCTCCGCGCTCACCTCCCTCTTACCCGCACCGTTCCTGCTGACTTAGCCCGGCCAGCATGCTCATGGATTCCTCAGCACAGCTTGAGTGTCCTCTCTCCATCCTCATGGCATTTTTCTGACCCCTTCCACACCATCCTGCAATGAAGCTTCTCTCTTCCTAACCTTGTAGAGCATATCATCTTGGCCATTTGATATTTGCAAAACAGAGCCTTCCATGTAAATTCTGTATGCTAACATCTTAACTCAGATATAATAATAAACCCTTGGAGCATCTCTTGCCTGGAAAATCCCATGGATGGAGGAGCCTGGTGGGCTGCAGTCCATGGGGTCGCTGAGGGTCAGACACGACTAAGCGACTTCACTTTCACTTCTCACTTTCATGCATTGGAGAAGGAAATGGCAAGTCACTCCAGTGTTCTTGCCTGGAGAATCCCAGGGACGGGGGAGCCTGGTGGGCTGCCGTCGATGGGGTCACACAGAGTCGGACACGACTGAAGCGACTTAGCAGCAGCAGCAGGAGCATTAAGAGGACACTTCTTTGCCTATAGGCATTGAGCGTGGGTAAGTAACTTACACGAAACAGACCGGGAAAAGGGGCGCAAAGGTGAACTTCTAAAACTAATGAAAAAGAAAAACGTATGAGATAAGCAGATGAAAAGTCAGGAATTCATGAAGATTTACGTAACTTGTTGAAGCACGTGGTCAGCTGAAGAAAGCCCAAGTTAAAGGACTTTAGTCATCAAAAGGAGATTCCCTATCATCTGTGAGAGGACCCAGGGTTTAAGAAGACCCAGGAGAAACTGAAATGAGAATACCAAGGGCTCTATGTCCTAGGAAACATGAGCTGAAAAGTCTGTGTAACTTGTATGGGAATCATGTGCATACATGCTAAGTCGCTTCAGTCATGTCCGACTCTTTGCAGCCCCATGGACTGTTGCCCACCAGGCTCTGTCCATGGGATTTTCCAGGCAAGAATACTGGAGTGGGTTGCCATGCCCTCCTGCAAGGAATCTTCTTGACCCAGGGATCGAACCCAGGTCTCCTGCACTGCAGGCAGATTCTTTACCCCTGAACCACCTATGAAGCCCATGGAAACCACAGAGAAGGGCAAATTAGAGAAAATGTACCATTAAAGATGGATTCAATAGGCAAGACCTGGACTTGTTCCATGAAGGGTGGAGTTTATCAGGCAGATGAGTGCTTCAGCCCAGGAATGATGTCAGTGGAGGTCATCAAGCGAAGTGACGCTCTGCTGTTGTTCAGTTGCTAAGCCGTGTCCAACTCTGTGACCCGTGGACTGCAGCACGCCAGGCTTCCCTGCCCTTCACTGTCTCCAAGAGTTTGCGCAAACAAATCCATGGAGTTGGTGATGCTTTCTAACCATCTCATCCTCGGCAGCCCTATTCTCCCCCTGAATTGGCCTCATTTGGGGGGCTTTTAGGGTACGGGAGTCATATCAATGTGTATTTTTTTTTTTCCTTTCTCCTTTCCCATTCCACTGTAACAGGAGAGTCCATAGGCATCTCTGGGCACAACCAGGAACAGAGCCTGCACGCTTTCCTCCCACCCCCGTGAGGCTGGCAGGCGACTCAAGTTTCCCCTGAAAGATTATCATGAAAAGACACGGGAAGATAGTGAGGTTTGTGAATTCTCTGCCAAACCACACATGCAGGTTCACAGGAGGAAATATATTTGAACATTATCTCCATTTCTGGCCACCACAAGATTAATGTTCTGAGGGAACTTCTGCTGCCTCACAGGAAAAAAAAAAAAGCAAAACTGACCCCAGCAGGGATCGCCAAAATACAAATTACATATGACACAAAGGATTGAAGTCTTTCTGTAGGAAGGGAGAGATGAGATCCATACCACATGCCCTGAGGATTCACTTCCAGGAGAAAATATACAGCAAACTGAATTGGGGAAAAATGATTCCCCACCGAGAAAAAAAAATTGCTGATATGGTGGGGTGGGAAGGAAGAAGTTTCTTGGAGGTGGCAGTTTGCTTTGGAAAGAAGGGGATTTAGAGCAGGATAAAGAAACCCAAGAGTGAAGTGGATGATTAAAACGGTGAGGAGAGCTCTTTGGTGGGAGAAATATTTAAAAAGATAGAGGAAAGATGGTAAGGGGTGAAAAGAAAGCCAGGCAATTTAGAAAAGAAATCGGTTCTAGGAATGGAGAAAATGTCTTCAGAGATACACAAGGGAAAGAGAAATTACCCGAATAACAGATAAAAAACAAATGAGAAAAGCTTGCTTTCGTGCACTAGGGTAATCGAGAAGGTAGCTGACGATAAATCTGAGGAACTGCTGGTTCCCACTGAGATTTATGTCACAGAAAGTATTGTCCGAAGAAGGTCACTAGGAGGGTTTGTGTTGTAATTTGTAAATGGACATCTAGTTAATTAATTTTACTGGATATTTGTTTAATGAAAGTGAGTGAGTTTTTAGTGAAAAGGATTTGCTAATTCAATTCTTGCTAGATTTTGTTTGTTTGTTTTTAATATGTGCCTTAGACAAATGTTTTCAGTTGCACAGGAACAAATAATTTCCAAGGAAGCCTAGGTTGGGTCTGGGTAGGATGGAGACAGGTACCGCTCGTTCTAGGGACCTTGATTTAGTCATCTAAATGATGACTGTGAACAATTAGGTCCTGTGTGGCACATGGTAGCTGCTTAGAAAGCTCTCCTCCAGGTATATAACAACAAAAAAAGTAGAACACCAGTTCAAAAAGATACAAGCACCCCAGTATTGGTTGCCAAGAGGTGAAAGCAACCTAAGTGTCCCTTGACAGATGAATGGATAAAGAAGATGTTGTACACATATACAATGGAATATTACGCAGCCATAAAAAAGGACGAAATGCCATTTACAACATGGCTGGATTTGGAAGGCATCATGCTAAATGAAATAAGTCAGACAGAGAAAGGTAAATACTATACCATATCACTTATATGCAGAATCTAAAAAATGCAGCAAACTTGTGAATATAGCAAAAAACAAGCAGACTCACAGACATAGAGAAGAAACTAGTGGTTATCAGTCTGGAGGGGGCAGTAATGGGGCAGGAAAGTGAGAGGTACGAAATACTAAGTATAAGACAATCTCAGGGATGTATTGTACAACACGTGGAATATAGTCCATATTTTGTAACATTTAAAATTGTATAAAATTAAAAAAAAAAAAACCATAAAGTTAGAAAAACCTGGATTTTAATCTAACTTAATAAAAGGAAAAAAAGAGAAAGTTCTCTTTCCCCTAATAAGCCAGTAGGAATTTGATGATTCTATTTTCAATATCATCATGTAAAAGTAATTAAAAGAGAGAAAGGGAAGATGTGTAAGTTATGTACTATGCAGCAACAGGAGAGAAAGCCTTTTTCTTCTTATCTTCATTTGTTTGTTTTAAGAGAAGAGGCACGCGGGCAGTGCTACATCTACTTTTACTTCTGGGCTCGTCTGAAATTCAGATTTCTTTCTCTTATCCCTCTGGTCCACAATGACTGAGTTCTCACGTTATTCAAGGCACATTTTAAGCACAGTTTTGAGCATTCTGAGCACGTTTCTCCAAGCCTGACCCCATTGGGCTGCCCAGGTAGCACCAGTGGCGAAGAATCTGCCTTCCAATTCAAGAGATGTAAGAGACACAGGTTCAATCCCTGGGTTGGGAAGATCCCCTGGAGAAGGAAATGGCAACCTACTCTAGTATTCTTGCCTGGAAAATTCCATGGACAGAGGAGCCTGGCCACAGTCCACGGGGTTGCAAAGTGTCAGACACGACTGAAGCTACTTGGCATGGATGCACAACCCCACTGCTGCAAATGAACTGAGGATTTAAGGTCTCTTACCTCGTGGCCAAACAGTCAACCTGTGAGCATCGCTTGCCAAAGGCGGTGGGCAGAGGTGGGAGCAGGTACATGGAGAGAGGCTGGGCTGGGTGGGAAATCCCCGAGAGGAGAATCTGGGTTCCGTGTCCCACCTCTCTTTCCTGCGGCTTCCTTTTCTGAGAAGCTGCCTGACTCTCCCAGGCCCTCTGCTCACACCTCCTGTGTGAGATCTCATCACAATCCAGGGACATCACCTTCTCCAAGCCTTCATCTTCCTGACTGCCTACCTCCATCTCCTCCTCTCTGCCCCAGCTCACCTGGCCAGACTTTTGTAACCACTGTCTCTGCTCCCCCTTCTCCAAGGGAATACACAGGAGAGTGAAGCACCATCCAAACTGAGAGTCAGAGTGTATTCTAGATATTTAGTTTGCAAATCACTGTTACACGTACATTCCTTGGTGTTCACAAAAATCTGGATAATCACAGGTGGTTATTGAGGTTCTCATTTGAAGGAGGTGCAGAGCATTGAAGGGAGCTGTCCAGCATCCACCTCAGGCCTATAAGAGGTGGGGCTTGGGGTGGATTCCAAGGTATTTGATTGCAAATCCCAGTACCTTAACCCTCCCAGTACCTTAACCCTTCCAGTTGACATTTTCACCTTAATACTCTTGAGACATAATGCTTGCTGCTGCTGCTGCTGCATCACTTCAGTTGTGTCCGACTCTGTGTGACCCCATAGACAACACCCCAACAGGCTCCTCCGTCCCTGGGATTCTTCGGGCAAGAATACTGGAGTGGGTTGCCATTTCCTTCTCCAATACATGCATACATGCTAAGTCGCTTCAGTCGTGTCTGACTCTCTGTGACGCTATGGACAGCAGCCTACCAGGCTCCTCTGTCCACAGGATTCTCTAGGCAAGAATACTGGAGTGGGTTGCCATCTCCTTTTCCAGACATAATGCTCACCCACTCAGACATTCACCCAGAATGGCGGGATTCAAATTGTCTAGCTGGGGTGATCATCCTCTGTAGAGGGATCACTATCAATAATTAAGACTGAGTATAATAAGACCCTACATTGTAGAAAGGAAACAAGCATGGAAAACAGAAGGGTGGATAGGCTTCTCAATATATCTGAATCAGGAAATCTTTGGACTGGGCAGAATATCTGCTTTTTAATATATCCCTATTCACTGGGATAATACGCTTGTTGGCCTGATGAATCTGTGCAGGTGGGAAAATGGGATTATTGTTTATCGGAAAATAGTAAAGTAAAATGATAGTATGGTTCAGATGAGTGAGACAGCAAATTACTAGCATATAAAAATAGCAAATCCAGGGGGTTCCTGATAGGAACTAAATGTATTGATAAAGCCATCTATTGTTATTAAAGTGTCTGATAATTGGACTATTGATGACAGAGAAGGAGGCGATTTTCTGTTTTCAAGGTCATGATGATTTTACGGTGCATTCAGAGTTCAGCATCAATAAATATGGAGGGAGAATCATGTGTTTGGAGGAAAACAATATCAGAAATGGGGAAAAGGCTCGTTAAAGTACCGGCTGTCTTTAGAACCAATCACAGAGAAAAAATAATGCGTGCACGGGGACAGAAAACATTTTCAAAGGAAATAAATCTACAGGGAAATCTGAAGGAGGGGTAATGGCCTCTCTTTGAAGCAATAGCATGATTACATTCAATTAGGAATTCGGTTACTATACATGAATGGCTTTAGGGAGAAAGCAAAAGGCGTGACTGGGAACCCACTCGGTCGACTTTCTGCTTCTCTGGAGGGGGCAGGGGAGGAAGACAAGAAGACAAGACGCCGTTTGAGTAAGAGCCCCTCACCCTCTGAAAGCAGCAGGCAGCCTCTGAACGCCCCGAGGCTCATTTCCGAGCAAGGACACCAGCCATCCCCAAGCCCCGAAAACCCAAGTGCCTGGGGGCAAGTGCCTCCCCCCTCCACCTCCCCGTCCTGCCCCATGAAAACGTCTGGATTTCCACACAGCTTGTCTCTCTGAGCTCATCTGCCCTCCCGCCTTCCACCCAGAGGACTGTGCTCACTTGTAAACTTGAAAACTCAGCTCATTTCTAACAAGTTCAAATTTTACGATTAAAAAAACGAAAAACAAAAAAGCCTCTTTATCAGTAAATAAAGGTCAGCCATCTGGCAGCAATGTGTCTATTTGGCTCCGCTTTGGTTTTCTACACTATATTATAAAAATATTACAGTCTAGTATGATATTAGCAAAGTGCGACATCTGGGCTTATACAAAACATAAGAGCTGGCAGGGGGGACTCATTCCCTTCTGAAAGATTGCTGTGACACCGAGGAACCGGGGACGACGGTGGAGCTGATAACACAGCCGCAGACATCGGCAGCATCCAGCCAGCTGCATCCTTCAGCGTCTGCCGGGAAAGGGGGCGGGGCCTAATGGCCCCCAGGAGCTTGTTGATGGATTGCCATGGGCCTTTGAGAATAGAGCCTATTTTAGCAAAAGAGAAAAGTTCTCTCTACCTGCACCACTAGGTGCTCATGCATTCAAGAATTACACGAGACTGCTTCAAAAAAAAAAAAAAAAGGAAAAACAAAACACTGTAGGTATGGCAGTAACGAAGCCAGGCCGATTTTCAGTGGGTTTAGATGTTAGAGCATTTGCTCTGGGGGTTGAAAATGTATGATTAAATTTTGGCATGGCTCTTAGGTGGTAATAATTTTTATTAAATTCCTTTTATGTATGACCCCTTTTATGAGTTTAAGACAAACGCCATATTTATTTTTTTTTCCCCTTAGACTCTCTGGGTGCATTTTAATGTACTGTAATCGAAAAGATATCAAGTCACTGACAAAAAGGATCTAGACAGGACCTTGTACAGTCTGAGTTAGAAGCGGATTTTTTTTTTTTTTTTTTTTAAGAAAAGAAAGAGGGTCAGATTGAAACAAAAATTTTTCTCCTCATCTCTGGGCACTCAAGTTTTGTGAAGATTCAGGCACTGTTTATGGTTGGTGGTACTGCTAAGCAGGAAATTACATTAGCAATTTTTCACAGGAGTTAAAAACAAATCCTAAGTCTTAAAAAGTTTGGATATCGAAAGGTATAATGCCTATTTAGGGAAAAGTACGTGCATGCTAAGTCACTTCAGTCGTGTTTAATTTTTTGCAACCCCGTCAGGCTCCTCTGTCCATGGAATTCTCCAAGCAAGGATACTGGAGTGGGTTGCCATCCAGGAGATCTTCCTGACTCAGAGATCAAACCCCTGTCTCTTGAGTCTCCTGCATTGGCAGGTGGGTTCTTTACCACTAGCCCCAGCTGGGAAGCCCAGGGAAAAGTAGGATGAAAAATGTTTAATCAGGAATCCAAATTACTGAAACAAAGAAAATACGAAGTTTTTGCAAAATGCTGCAGGATGGTACCAGGGAATGCATTTGTGACTTGTGGAGGTGGAGTGGTACTTATACCTTTTTGTTTTATTTTTTCTGGAAGTGGTGGTCAAGATTAAATACTACAAGTTTCTTTCTGAATGCTCCCTGCACGTCACTGTCTGATTTCCTTATTTTAGGCTGAATTAACAAACTGTTGTTAATTTGGAACTCTGAGTTCCTGTGAGCACAGTCTTCAAGGGAGCACAAGGCTGAGAGATGACCACTCAGGAGGAGAGAACAGAGATCGTATCGTATCGTCCTCCCCTGCCCAGTGGAAGCACGTGGGGACTCCAACCAGAATTAAGGGGAGCCAAGTTTTCACCAGTTTCTAGTTTCCACCTGGGGAGCCCACAGCACAGCGTGGTCCTCTGGTCGCTGAGGCAATGGGGAATCAAGCCTGGAGGGAAGGTCTCTGGCTGTTTCCCCCTGCCTCCCACTTTAGCTGTTTCCAGTTAACTGCTGGGCTTCCCTCATGGCTCAGATGGTAAAGAATCTGCCTGCAGTGTGGAAGACTTGGGTTTGAACCCTGGGTCAGGAAGATCCCCTGGGGAAGATAATGGCTCTCCACTCCAGTATTCTTGCCTGGAGAATTCCATGGGCAGAGGAATCTGATGGGCAACAGTCTGTGGGGTCCCAAAGAGCTGGACGCAATTCAGTGACTAATACGCACATATCATGTGCAGGCACACGCACACACACATACACACACACACACACACACACACACACACACACACACACAGCTAATTGCCACCTCCCAGGCCAGGACCCTTATCATCATTGCTGTCCTCAGATGTTGAATCATTTCCTTGGCAAGAGTCAGAGAGCATGCCTGTGCTCCTGGAACTTGGAGGTGTGATGGCAAGGATTGGGAGGGAATCTTGACGGTGTCCTGGTGGTTCTGTCCCTGGGGAACTTGCTCAGTCACTGTGTTGATCCGAAGATGCAGTGCATTTGGTGAGAACCCAGGGAACATGTGGCATCTAATAGATGCCTATGCACGGAGGTCTACCTGCCTTCCCATGGACCAGGCTCTTCCTTGCTCTTCTGCACTTCATATTTCCTCCTTTCCTCGCAGGATTCTCGAGATAGATGAAGACCCTGATGTAATTCCATGGAGTTGAAAATTGATGGGCATTCCCCCTGTGCCCAGGGCACCGGAGTCCTCTCTGGACATGACCTACACAGCCTGGGGGAGTCCATACACGGTGCATCTTCATGTTCAGACCTCTTGGTCTCTGGCTGGGGGCGGCTGCTTCTGTTGCTACCCTGCCAGCCGTGGGCTCCAGGCTCTGCTCCCTGCCTCACTCAGCCAGGAGCAAGGGGCTGCTGAGATGTGAGCCTCCCCTCCAAACCCCCACTAAGACTGTGGGGTTTAAACTCCAGATAAGCAATGCAGTTGGGAATTTTCTCTCAAATTTTTATTGGAGTATATTTGCTTTACTATGATGTGTTATTTTGTGCAGTCCACAAAGTGAATCACCATACTTGTGTAACAGAATGAAATTAGAACACTCCCTAAACACCATATATAAAAATACACTTCAAATGGATTAAGGACCTAAATGTAAGGCTGGGCATTATAAAACTCTTAGAGGAAAACATAGGCAGGACACTCTTTGACATAAATCGCAGCAAGATCTCTTTACACCTACCTCTTAGAGTCATGAAAATAAAAACAAGAATAAACAAATGGCATCTAATGAAGCTTAAAAGCATTTGCACAGCAAAGAACACCATAAACAAGACGAAAAGACAACCCTCAGAATAGGAGAAATTATTTGCAAACAAAGCAACCAATGAGGAATTAATTCCAAAACATACAAACAGCCCATGCAGCTCCATATCAAAAAACAAACAACTCATTCAAAAAATGGGCAGAAGAAAATAGACATTTCTCCAAAGAAGACGTATAGATGGCCAAGATGCACGTGGAAAGATGCTCAACATCACTCACTGTTACAGAAGTGCAAACCAAAGCTACCTGAGGTATCCTCTTGTACCAGTCAGAATGGCCATCTTCAAAAAATCTTTAGATGATAAATTCTGGAGCAAGTGTGGACACAAGGGAACCCTCCTGCCCTGTTGGTGGGAATGTAAGTCGGTACAGCCACTATGGAGAACAGTATGGAGGCTCCTTAAAAAAACAAAAATAGAACTGTCCAATTGGAATTGAGTCAGCAGCTTACAAGCCTTAATGCCATGTGCTACTAAGAAGACACTCCCAAATTATACCTTTCTTTTTCCCTTTTCTTTTCATTGAGATGATATTAAATTCACAGTTTTGAAATGCACAGTCCCATAGTTTTTAGTACATTCACAAGGTTGAACCATTATTGCCAATTCCAGAATATTTTAATCACCCCACAAATAAACCCCACACCCATCAAGCATCACCCCATTCCCTTTTATCTCTTTCTTCTGCAAGTAGTCATCTAGCTTACTTAAGCCTCTATAGACTGACCTACCCTGGGCATTACACATAAATGAACTGATATCATATGTGGCCTTTATGTCTGACTTCTTTCATTCACTGAGCACAATGTTTTCAAAGTTCATCCATGGGCGCCATGTGCCAACATTGCCTTCCTTCCATGAGGCTCAATAATAGTCCATTGTATGCAAAGACCACAGCTCCTTTACCCATTCCCCCACTGATGGATACCTGGGTTGTTTTCCCCTTTCTGGCTATTAGGAATAAAGACTTCCCTGAAGGGCCAGTGTTTAAGACTTCTACCAATGCAGGGGGGCAGGTTTGATCCCTAGCCTTGGGGCTAAGATCCCACATGCCTCTGGCCAAAAAACCAAAACATAAAGCAGAAACCATATTGTAACATGTTCAATAAAGACTCTAAACATGGTCTACATCCCCCCCCCTCCCCCCAAAAAAATCTTAAAAAAAGAATAATGCTCTAGGGTCATAACTTTTGTACAAGTTTTTGGGTGATCATACGTTGTCAAGATTTCCTCTCCCCCTTTCAGTTGTTTTGTAGGCTAAGGTCACACTTTTAGACCTTTGACTTCCTAACTTTAATTTTCTTTTAGAGAAGCAGTGTGCATAATGGAAAGAATATGGATTCTGGGGACATATAAAGTTGGGTGCTGTTACCAGCTCTGTTTATCTAGTCTCTCAGCGTCTAATTCTTCACCTGTCAAATGGGTATGCTGCAATTCATGGTGTCACGAAGAGTCAGACACGACTGAGCGACTGAACTGAACTGAGCTGATACCTATTTCAAAAGGATAATGCAGTGTAGGTGAGATGCTAATTCTCTATTAAGTAAATATAAACTTCTGAGTCGTTAGCCTTAAGCTTGTTTTCTATCACTTTAATCACTGAGAGTTCTCTCATTCCTTTTGCCCACACTTAGTCCAGACACTAAAGGTCCTACCATTTGCTGTTATCCCTATGAAACCCCTTGGTTACCTCCATTATTGAAGAAGACCTGGGTGATTTTCTGAATGCACTCCCAGGGCCAACGTTTGTGTGAACGAAGCCTGTACTGACAGTGGTGTGACCTCCATTTCTTGGACACTCTGCTGTCCTCTTGGGGTCAGTCCAAGAGCAGGGACGGGCCCCAGCCCTGGACTCTGTGGATTCTTTGCTTATACCCTCCCCTTTCTCATGACTTGGTAGTGGTATGTGCAACCTAGCAGTGCCTTGAATGCTAAATCTCAGTTAATAGATAATGAAAGAGAGAAGATATATATATATATATATATATATATATATATATATATATATTTATTTATTTATTTATATTTATCAGTTCAGTTCAGTCGCTCTGTCGAGTCCGACTCTTTGTGACCCTGTGGACTCAGCATGCCAGGCCTCCCTGTCCATCACCAACTCCTGGAGTTTACTCAAACTCGTGTCCATTGAGTCGGTAATGCCATCCAACCATTTCATCCTCTGTCGGCCCCTTCTCCTCCTGCCCTCAGTCTTTCCCAGCATCAGGGTCTTTTCAAATGAGTCAGTTCTTTGCATCAGGTGGCCAAAGTATTGGAGTTTCAGCTTCAATATCAGTCTTTCCAATGAATGTTTATATATATAGTATATAATTAACATATACAATCATATAAAATATATGATAGTCATATATAATATTTATATTTATTATATTCATATATAATATTTATATAAAATTTATATCTATATATACTTTGAGGATGTTTTGTGGAGAGAGAGGTGGGAAATGTACCACGTGCTTTGCCAATATGATCGCATTTAATCCCACAACAGTCCTGTAAGACAGATGGGAAATTGAGGCTCAGAGACATCAGTTCATTTGTGGATGTTCAGAACTTAGTACGTGGCAGACTTGGGCTCCGACCTTAGATAAGTTTGAGGTAAAGGTTGCTGTTCTTCCCACAACCCCGTGGGCTCCAGAGCCATGAAGAGCGTCTCATTTTACAACTTCCCTACATAGGATGTGATGGTTTCCTCGGCTCTCTCTAGGTTATGCTGTGGTTAATGGTTAGCCCCGAGTGTCCATAGCTCCCAGAAACAAGGTTTATTTTTTCCCCCACACGAAATGTTGGGTACAAACCTGCTCTTTACATCTTCTCCCGTTGGGTTTGTGCTGAAGCCCTGAGTCCCAGCTGGGACCTGGACCCTGAAGGCAAAGTGCAATGCAGAGCATGCATGGGTTTGAAAGTTTCTGTTTGGTGAATAACTCACCACTTGCGCTCACAGTTCATTGGCCACAGCTGGTCACATAGCCAAGCCTTAAGTCAGTGCTGAATGATGATCATTCATCCCGTAGGGAGAGTCCCACCCGAGTAGCAACTGGTAGAAAAAGCAGTGTTTTGAACAATGAATGGAACCTTCCACGTGTGACTTCCTCATCACCATACGCACAGCAGGAAGAACAGTTATGATCCCCGACCCCCTGCCTTCCTGGACGTCTTCCTTCCTCCAGAGCTCCTCTCACCCAGTTTCTCTTGCTGGGTCTTCCTCTTTGTCTCCAGCCTCCAAGCCCAAGTGTATCCTGAGACGCATAACAGTTTCTCCTCTCGCTCTCCCCTCAAACTCCAGATGACCTCATCCGGCATGGCTTTAATTACCCTTCACTTGCTGATAACTGTCTAATTTATCCTTCACGTTCTGACCTCTCTCCAGGCTCCAACTGCCTTATGTTATCTCCACTGGGAATTCTAACATGCAGCGCGCCTACAATGCATCCGCAGGGGAACTCGCCACTCCAGCCCAGCCCACCCAGCTGGCAGCCTTCCCTGTCTGTGAATGGTGCCATCCTCCACCCAGTTACGCAAAGCAGAAATCTCAGGTGCCTCCCTTTCCCTCACTCCCACATCAACCCCATCAGCAACACGTGTTACTTACACCCTTCAGCTCCTTCCCCCAAGGTCCACACCCCTCGCTGTGAATGCCAACACGCTCGCTTCACGCCTCTCTCATCTCTCTCCTTGATGACTGCAGGTGGGTGCAGTGGGTTTCCCTATGTCTTTTCTCTTCTACTGAGAACTCTTTCTTCATATACTGGTCAGAATGATCCTGAAAGTGAAAGTGTTAGTCGCTCAGCTGGGTCTGACTCTTTGAGAACCCCTGGACTACAGCCCACCAGGCTCCTCTGTCCATGGCATTCTCCAGGCAAGAGCCCCAGGATGGGCTGCCATTCCTGCCCCAGGGGGTCTTCCCAGTCCAGGCTTTGAACCTGGCTCTGCTGCAGTGGCAGGTGGATTCTTTACCATCTGAGCCCCCGGGGAAGTCCCAGAAGGATCTTACCAATGTATATATTAGATTACTTCTTTCCTCTGCTACAAATCTTCTGGAGATTTAAGATTGCATTGAGAAAAGCGGAACAACACAAAAACCCCAAGTTCCATGCAATGGGTCACTGGGCCCTGTATGATCTGACAATTGGCGGCCCTCTGTGCTCGGTTGAATAGTGTCCCTTGGAGCCTAAGAAAGTGAGCTAGTTTGGAAACAGGGTCTCTGCAGATGTAATCAGTCATATAAGGATGAGGTCATACTGGATAAGCATGACTCTGAATCTGATATGACTGGTGTCCTCCCAAGAAGAAAAGAGACTCCAAGGCAGAGAGGAGACACAGGGATGAAGGTGGAGACTGAGATTAGAAGGTCACAGGTCCAAGTCCAGGAACATGAGGCCCACCAGCCACCACCAGCAGCTGAGAGAAAAGCATGGGACAGATTTTTCCTTAGAACCTCTTAAAGGGAACAACTCTGTAGACACCTTAATTTTGATTTCTGGCCTCCTGGTTTATGAGACAATGAATTTCTCTTGTTTTGAGCCACCATAGCAGCCCTAGGAAACTAATACAACCAGCTCTTCTGGCCTCTTTCCCCTCTGCCCTTGTGTGGTGATCCTGCGGTGACCTTCATCTTATCATCAAGCTTAGTCTCCTCTGGGGGCCTTTAAATTTGCTCTCCTCACCGAGTCCCAGAGCTCTTCCCTGGTCTGGCTTCTCTGCATCAGATACGCCTCACCTGCACCACTCTAACCTCTGATGTTGGTTCCATATGTTTACAGCTTTATTTTGACATCTTTGATATCATCCAGTTCTATACCTCCCAAGTCCAAGGCAAAGTATGCACGTGTGTTTGAAGCAGCTTTAGACAATAAATCATTTCCAAACGTGAATAGATGCAGGTGGGGGGATGTGGAGATGGAAGAGTATTGCTTACTCCATGAAATTCATGAAATTTCAGAATGAATGAATCCCCTGGAACCTATTTTCATGCCATTAAAAATCACCAATGAGACTTCCCTGCCATCCAGTGGTTGAGACCCCACACTTCCACTGCAGGGAACACGGGTTTGATCCCTGGTTGGGGAAATAACATCTTATGTGCTGCATAGTGGCATGGCCAACGACAAAACCCAAAAAACCCAGCAGCAACAATTCCCTCTCTCCGGGGTTAAGTCACTGAAGTAGAGGGTGTCCATGTCATGTAGGGGCTTCCCTTGTGGCTCAGCTGGTAAAGAATCCACCTGCAAAGAGGGAGACCTGGGTTTGATCCCTGGGTTGGAAAGATCTGCTGGAATAGGGAAAGGCTACCCACTCTAGTATCCCGGCCTGGAGAATTCCACGGACTATGGACCATCCATAGGGTCACAAAGAGTTGGACACGACTGAACGACTTTCACTTTCATGCCATGTAGACAAAGGAGATTTGTCTACAAAGGTAGTCAGGACTTTCTGAGCCTACATATTGGAAGAAAGCAAATTCGGGGACTCACAACATAGGGTTCATGCTATTTCTAAACCCTAAACATTTCTGGTGGAGAATCTGATAACCCTCTGTGTGCTTAGGTGCTCAGCCGTGTCTAGAGCTCTTTGAGACCCCATGCGCTGTCGGCCGCCAGGCCCCTCTGTCCACGGGATTCTCCAGGCAAGATTACTGGAGTGGGTTCCCATTCCCTTCTCCAAGGGATCTTCCTGACCCAGGGATCAAACCCGCGCCTCTTGCATCTTCTGCATTGGCAGTCACATTCCTTACCACTAGTGCCACGTGAGAAGCCCAAGGTGATGATGTGGATTTAGGTAAAATCTGATGCCTATTTTTGAGATGAGACATCTGAGACATGAAAGCATTAAGAAACTTGTCTGAGGTGCACAGACTTAGCACGTACTAGAGTGAAGCCAAAAGGAAGAATTCTATCCGATACATCAGCATCTAGACTCACTCTTTTAGCCACTCCGAACCACGAGCCAGTATCAGCAGGTGCTGATCTAGTCACAGTCTAAATCCACACGCTCTAAAGTCTCTGAGACGAACCAAGGTCGAAGTGAGCCTCTTTTCTGTGACATCTTGGAAAGCAGGTTGCTAATGGCCCAGAGGACACAGAAAAGAAAAAAATAAAAATGAAGGATAGCAAAAGCTGTGATTTCAAAGACGAAACACGGTCTGCAAGAACTGCGCGCAATAACAAATCCTTTGTGAAAAAAATAACCTGCTCCACCAGATCTTAAGACTGGAGCATGTGAAAAGGCGGAACTATTTTTATTATAAATCTGCTACCTCTGGGGCCCCTTGGAGGGAATGGTGCAGCGCACACCCTCTTGGGGATGTGATAGATTGTCTACACTGTGGAAGTGTATTACGCTTTCTGAAACGGAAGACAGCCCCTTCAGGCACCAAGCCTCAGGAGGGTAAACTGTCTTCGCCTTCCATCTCTACATTCTGTTTCTTTTACCAACTCACTTGCTAATTTATTTCTAAGTTCTACTTAAAGAATGAACTAAAGCAAACTTAAAGCATGCAGCTTAATTTAGGTATAATAGTCTCAAAACTCAAAAAAAAATTTTTTTTCTGTCTTTGAGAAATACTAAACTAAGTCAAAGGCTTCCCTTTGATTATTATAATTTTGGCCCTTTGGTTTCTTGAGTTCTTTTTCTAGCTGCTGAAATGTATTTTAAATACATCTTTGTTGAACTAATACTTTGATATTGTAGGTAAGCATGGCATGTCTTATCTGACTGAACTGTGAGTCAAAGAGTCCTTAAGCCACACTTATATCACAAGATTCCTTTATGCTTGCTGCTGCTGTTGTTGCTGTCGCTTCTGTCGTGTCCGACTCTGTGCAACCCCATAAACGGCAGCCCACCAGGCTCCCCCATCCCTGGGATTCTCCAGGCAAGAACACTGGAGTGGGCTGTCATTTCCTTCTCCAGTTCATGAAAGTGAAAAGTGAAAGTGAAGTCGTTCAGTCGTGTCCGACTCTTCACGACTGCATGGACTGCAGCCCACCAGGCTCCTCCATCCATGGGATTTTCCAGGCAAGAGTACTGGAGTGGGGTGCCATTGCCTTCTCTGCCTTTATGCTTAAGTAACTCTAAATGCTCAGAGTGATCAAAACAAAAATTGACATAAAAATATAAGTGAACTTGTAGACTTTGATATAAATTAATCTGAGTGCTCTATGTATTTCTTCTCTTCAGCATAATTTGAGTATTATTTTTTATTATTGTTTTAAGGAATTAAAACAGAATCAGAATGTACAATTAGAATTTATTTTAATCTTATCTCATAGTATACAAAAATATCAACTCAAAATGGAGTAAGGGCAAAGATAAGATGTGAAACTCTAAGATTCTTAAAAGAAATATTGGAGTGAGGAGCTTGAAGCCATTGTTCTTGGCAATGATTTCTTGGATATGACACCAAAAATTCAGGCAGCAGCAACAAAAATAGACAAGTGGAACTTTGTTAAACTAAAAAGCTTTTGCACAATAAAGGAAACAATCAACAGAATGATAAGACAACCTATGAAATGGGAGAAAATATTTGCAAACAATATATATCTGTTAGGGGTTGAATATCTAAAATAAATAAAGAATTCCTATAACTCAACAGTGAAAAAAAATGTTACCTGATTTAAAAAGGACAAGGGATTTGAAAGGACATTTCTCTAAGAAAACAGACAAATGGTTAACATGCATATGAAAAGATGCTCAACGTCACTCATCACTAGGGAAATGTAAATCTGACTTACAGTGAAGTGTCACCTCGCACCCATTAGGATGGCTATTATCAAGAAACAAACAGATAGTAGGTGCTGCTTAGGTTGTCGAGAGATTGGAATCCTTCACTGTTGATCAGGAGTGCAAATTTGTTTATCTGTTATAGAAAACAGTAAGAAAGGGTCTCAAAAAGCTAAAAAAAGAACTACTCGTATCTGAGTATATATTCCACATCTAGTAATACATTGAAAAAAGTTGAAGTCAGGATATTGAAAGGCATGTGTGTTCCCATGTTCATTGCAGCATTATTCATAATAGTCAAGATATGGAAATAGCCCAACAACTATAACTCAACTTTTAAAAGAAGGAAGTCTGTTGTGTATGACAACATGGATGAATCTGAAAGACATGATGCTTAGTGAAGTAAGCTAGTCACAGAAGGACAAATATGAGAAGATCCCACTTTTATGAGGTATCTAAAATAGTCAAACTCATGGAAGCAGAGAATAGAAAGATGGCAGCCAGGGATTGATGGGAGGGAAAAATTAGGAGTTTTTGTTCAATGAGGATAAAGTTGTAGTCATGCAAGATGCAGTCCTAGAAATCAGCTGGATGGCCTAGTGCCTTATGGCTAACAGGACTGTACCGGGCACTTACAAGATACGTTGGAGGTAAGTCTTGCATTTGCAGATGGTGACTGCAGCCATGAAATTAAAAGATGCTTACTCCTTGGAAGGAAAGTTATGACCAACCTAGACAGCACATTAAAAAGCAGAGACATTGCTTTGCCAACAAAGGTCCGTCTAGTCAAGGCTATGGTTTTTCCAGTGGTCACGTATGGATGTGAGAGTTGGACTGTGAAGAAAGCTGAGCACCAAAGAATTGATGGTTTTGAACTGTGGTGTTGGAGAAGACTTTTGAGAGTCCCTTGGGCTGCAAGGAGATCCTACCAGTCCGTCCTAAAGGAATCAGTCCTGGGTATTCATTGGAAGGACTGAAGTTGAAGCTGAAACTCCAATACTTTGGCCACTTGATGCGAAGAACTGATTCATTGGAAAAGACCCTGATGCTGGGAAAGATTGAGGGCAGGAGGAGAAGGGGATGACAGAGGATGAGATGGCTGGATGGCATCACCAACTCAATGGACATGGGTTTTGGTGGACTTTGGGAGTTGGTGATGGACAGGGAAGCCTGGAGTGCTGCAGTCCATGGGGTCGCAAAGAGTTAGACATGGCTGAGCGACTGAACTGAAATCTTGTGTTTAGTGTCTTTAAAGCAAATAAGCAAACAAAAACACCAAAAAAACAAAGGGGCAGGGCAAGGGTCAACTTTTAGAAGAGATGTGTGCTCGGTCACTCAGTCGTGTCCAACTCTTTGCAGTCCCATGGACTGTAGATTGCTAGGCTCCTCTGTCCATGGGATTCTCCAGGCAAGAATACTGGAGTGGGTTGCCATTTCCTTCTACAGGGGATCTTCCCTCCCCAGAAATCAAACACACATTCCTTGAGTCTCCTGCATTGGCAGGTGGATTCTTTACCACTAGTGCCACCTGAAATGATAGATATTTTATTATCTTGATTGTAATGATGATCTCAGGGGTATATGTGAATATCCATACACATTAAATCAGATGTACAAGTTAAATATTTGTAGTTTTTTTCTATCTCAGTTATATCTCAATAACCCTGTTTTGAAAAAAGGAATCATTGTCAACCAAGATGTTTAACACCAAAAGTAAGGAAGGTGGCAGAGAGACAATCATACCAACCTTCTGAATATATTGACATTATAGGCTTTCTTTTACACATACATCTAGCCTTGAAATTATGGGATTTCCTATAGTCAAGTTCAGAATAATGTCCTTCTGAGAACTGCCTTTATTCAGCTGGATGGGAGGGGCTTCAAATACTTAGGTAGAAAGAGGAGATCATCGAATATTCAGCAGAGGAAGTGGTGGACCTTTATTTCCTGTAGCTGGCAAATAGTATTCAGGGCTAATAATATACTCTTTAAAGGGATCACAGTATCTGACCAACAACAAGTAAGGACCTATCATTTTGTGAGGGCTTTTTCTTTGCTCTTCTTAACTATTGACATTTAATGGTTCACCTCCATTTCGTCACTATGACGAATGCTCCTAATTTACTATGAAAGTACATATTATTATAGTATCATAGCTAGCAGATGAAGGCAGTGATAGGGAATGGTACGGATGAATGAGTTTGATGGCAATGGGTGTAAAGGTACTTTAACTTCACTGTGGCCCACAGGTAACTGGTGTGGGTCTTGGGGCTGCTTGGAAGAAAGGAAACCTACTTAAGATTTGTGAGTAGGTGCGTCTCTGCACCCTCCCTGGCAGTATTGGTGGAATGACCTAGGGTCAAAATGGTGACTATCCCCAAGCATGGTTGTTCTTTTAAAACATGCAAGGTCATGTAGGTGTGACTCTCCAGTCCCTCATGTTTTCTTAATATCCTTGCTTTTCTTTCCTCTGTCCTTTGGTTTCCCTAAATTTGTACTGTGATTTCCAACTAACAATAGCATATATTATTGCTGTTGTTAGTCGCCCAGTCGTGTCCGACTCTTTGCAACCCCATGGATGGTAGCCCGCCAGGCTCCCCTGTCCATGGGATTCTGCAGTCAAGAATACTGGGGTGGGTTGCTATTTCCTCCTCCAATAGCATATATAATCCCTTATGATTTCACAGTTCTACCTCAAATTGTGATTCAAACCCACAGTTCTTTCCATTTTACCATGGCAGACTCCTCAGCTTAGAATTGAGTAAATTGCACATTTTACAGTTTTTAAACATCTGGATTAGGTGCTACCTTAAAATATTTAATATATGTTTTGTTGTTCTTTCTCCTGCACAATGATATTAGTTGAGTTTTGCATATATGTGCACGAACACTTATTGAACTGAGATGTAGTGTTTTTGATCGTAACTGAATCTCTTCACTTTCATATACATATTTCAAAGGTGCACCTGTGTGAAAATTAAATGAAACATTTATAAGAAGGAAGACAAATCAAAATCATTTCCACTGAAGAAATTAAAATATTACCAACTGAACGTTTTGATCTGCTCATCAAATAACCTTAGCTCTGTGAAGTTTACTTTTCATTTTATGGGCACCCTAGAGATTGTGTCTTTCCCAAACTAGTCCTAAATGAAGAAATCTCAGGAGTTCCTTTGGACACCCATCTTATGCTGTGGACGTGTGATTCATGTTGCTAAATTTCAAATTGTTATTTCATCGTGTGTCTCACAAAATACTACATTATCCTGATGACTCACTATTGTCAGTTGGAGGTTACCTCAGATTTAAATGATTTCATGCTGGCAGTATGTGCATAAGGCTTTTGCTTTTATAATTTTTCTCAATTTACTCAAGCAGTTTAGAAAGATCCAGATGGAAATGAACATGCTGAGCACTTAAAGAGAAACGTTTGTACTGTTAATGCAGGAAGTAAGCCTCATCTCTTAATACACAGAGAAGGTTGTTTCCCTTTCTTTCAGAAGTTACAAATGAAATAAAATGTTGCATTTCCCTATAGTAGTTAAGCTGATAAAGCAGATCCTCTGGTCTTAATTATTTATGGATGAGCCATGGAGAATGCCTGCCAAAGGTAGCAAAGGGAAAATAATGGCTGGTATTACACAACTGACCTTGAATCCAGCTCTGATTGAAATTAATTACCCAAAGTTTTAAAAATCTCAGCTTCATCTATTGGTGGTAACGTCCTTCTCTGGTGATAATGAATAGCCCCATTCTCTTACAATGAGCTTTGCTTATCACAAATATTTATTTCACAGAATTTGGTCTGTGTGATCCTTGCAGGGAAAACATTATTAATTGACCTGATTTTTTTTTTCTTCTAATTCCTGTGTATGTGTGTATTACCATAACATCCAGCCTTTGAGATTCCATTTAAGGCCAGCTATTCTTTTACAGAATGATTGTAAAAATTAGCTCAGTTTTGGCTTGACCTCTAGACTCTTTTGCCACTCAGAAGGCACACACAGATGGTCTCCTATCCTTTCCTTACATTTCTGTGTTGTCAATCTTGTGTGCATTACGTGTGAGCCACTGGATAGAGGAAGTTATTATTCCTGTTAATTCTCATTAGCTGTCAGTCTTCCACAAGGGGAAATTTGACTAGGATGGAACTGATGCTGACTAGTGAATAGGCAATCCAGTCTTTAGAGAACATTTGCTTTGAAGGCACAGTGCCTTCTATCATTTTTACGGGCCTGTTTAGTTTCTATATTTTTTGAGTATCCACAAGGATGTTGCCTCCAGCATCCCAGGTGCCATTCCCCAAGGTCTCCAGATCCGTGCGTGTCTGGGATCAGATCATTGGTAGCTGGGGGCGAAAGTTCCCCCAGAGGAAACGTCACTGACATAAAAATGAAAAGTGCCGCCCTGGAATGCTGAGAGCATTCATTTATAATAAACAGTAATTAAAGGGGGATTATTAGGGTGGCACATTTACAACGTGAAAGTCGACGTCGTGTCAACACCTTATAAAGTCCCGAAATGTAACTCAGCTCAGCTAGTTGCTCTGGGCTGAAGAACAGAGGTCTGTTCTAGGCAAGGGGCAGGCTTGCTGCTAGGTGCATTGAAAAGCTCTTCATAATGGTCTTCTTGGCTTTCAGCATTTATTGACTTTTTTTCTGTGCTCGGTCTTTGCTGCTGCTCTGGTGTTTCTCTAGCTGCAGCCAGTGGGGGCTACTCTCGTTACCGCACTCGGTCACACTGTGGGGGCTTCTCTGCTGCAGAGCGGGGGCCCTCGGGCTCTTGAACGTCAGTAGTTACAGCTTCTGGGCTCCAGGGCGCAGGCTCAGTAGCGGTGGCTCTCACGCTTGGCGGCTGCACGCCGTGGGGGACCTTCCCAGATCAGGGAACCAACCTGTGTCTCCTGTGTGGGGAGGTGACTTCACCACTGCGCCACCAGGGAAGTCCAGACTTCTAGTGTTAAGGATTGAACAAACCTCTCAGCTCAGTTCCGTTCAGTCCAGTCGCTCAGTCGTGTCCGACTCTTTGCGACCCCATGAATTGCAGCACGCCAGGCCTCCCTGTCCATCATCATCTCCCGGAGTTCACTCAGACTCACGTCCATCGAGTCCGTGATGCCATCCAGCCATCTCATCCTCGGTCGTCCCCTTCTCCTCCTGCCCCCAATCCCTCCCAGCATCAGAGTCTTTTCCAATGAGTCAGCTCTTCACATGAGGTGGCCAAAGTACTGGAGTTTCAGCTGTAGCATCATCCCTTCCAAAGGAATCCCAGGGCTGATCTCCTTCAGAATGGACTGGGTGGATCTCCTTGCAGTCCGAGGGACTCTCAAGAGTCTTCTCCAACACCACAGTTCAAAAGCATCCATTCTTCGGCGCTCAGCCTTCTTCACAGTCCAACTCTCTACCAAGGTTTAATACATACACTGTGAAATTTGAGGGACTGAACTTGTCACTGGACTTTTTTCATAACCAATCCTGTTCCCTTTCAGAAGACATCACTAAAAAATAGACATAGCATCTTAGCTTTTGGTTCCTGAATATCCATCTCAGGCAGGTGGCTGCACTTACAGACCCTGGTCAGAGGGGCCGGCGTGTCCCTTGTCTCTGCTCTGTGGTGTCTCTGCCTTTTTCTCTCATCCTTCTAGCCTCCTGGCTTCACCTGAGCTGGTAACTGTAGCCTCAGGCAAGAGCAGTTAGCCTTACCTTGATGCTTGTTTATTCAGTCCCTCCCTTTCTCTTCCTCAAGAACCTTGTGGAAACTAGCACTCATCTCCTTTTTAGCTTCCCGACTTTGGGTTGGTGAGTGAGTGAGTGCTCTCTGATGTGCTAACCACCAGAGGAGGTCAGAAGACTGCCTGCTTTTCTAGAGCCCAACATTTCTTTCACCTCCTGGAAGCATTTCTGATTAATAAAAAAAAACTCTATTGGGTCCCATGACTTCGTGGCAAATAGATGGGGAGACAATGGAAACAGTGACAGACTTTATTTTCTTGGGCTCCAAAATCACTGCAGATGGTGACTGCAGCCATGAAATTAAAAGACTCCTACTCCTTGGAAAAAAAGCTATGACCAACCTAGACAGAATATTTAAAAGCAGAGATATTACTTTGCCAACAAGCTGTGTTTTTTCTAGTAGTCATTTGTAGATGTGTGAGTTGTACCATAAAGAAGACTGAGCGCTGAAGAACTGATGCTTTGAACTGTGGTGTTGGAGAAGACTCCTGAGAGTTCCTTGCACTGCAAGGAGGTCCAACCAGTCAATCTTAAAGGAAATTAGTCCCGAATATTCATTGGAAGGACTGATGCTGAAGCTGAAGCTCCAATGCTTTGGCCATTTGATGTGAAGGGCCAACTCACTAGAAAAGGCCCTGATGATGGGAAAGATTGAGGGCAGGAGGAGGAGGGGATGACAGAAGATGAGATGGTTGGATGGCATCACCAACTCAGTGGACACGAGTTTGAGCAATCTCTGGGAGATGGTTTAGGACAGGGAAGCCTGGTGTGCTACAGTACATGGAGTCACAGAGTCGGACATGACTGACCGACTGAACAACAGCAAGGAATGAAACCTAGCACAAAAATGGTTGAGTAGGGAGTAGTTGGAACCTGGCATCAAATATGTCCTGTTCTCCTTTTTCAAATATAGACACTCTTCTTTATTTACACCAGTGGTCCCTAAGATTTTCAGCACCAGGGACCAGTTTAATGGAAGACAATTTTTCAACAGACTGGGAGGTGGGGGTGGTTTAAGGATGATTCAAGTGCATTATATTTATTGTGCAATTTATTTCTATTATTATTACATCAATTCCACCTGAGATCATCGTGCATTAGATCCCCAAGGCTGGGGGCCCCTGATTTACACATTAGATTACTCTGTGTCAATGGTAGAAATTTCAGTTAAATGACTTAAGAAACAAAAAGGGACAGTGAAAGATAAAGTGGCATAAGAAAAAAAGGGCTCTATCTGCCCACCAAAGCATCAACACCAATTTTCTACCTTTTCATTTGAAGCCTGTAGAAATCTTTTTCCTCCCTTACAGTTAAAATATCATTTAGTTGAGCTCCAATACTTTGGCCACCTGATGTGAAGAGCCAACTCATTGGAAAAGTCCTGATGCTGGGAAAGTTTGAAGGCAAGAGAAGGGGATCACAGAGTAAGAGATGGTTGGATGGCATCACTGACTCAATGGACATGAGTTTGAACAAGCTCCAGGAGATGGTGAAGGACAGGGAAGCCTGGCGTGCTGCAGTCCATGGCATCACAGAGTTGGAGACCACTTAGTAACTGAACAACAGAAGACGTATTAACCATGTATGAGTCAAAGTTTCATTGAAATCATATTTTATTTTTATACCTCCTCTATTCCAGGAACTTTTAAATTATTGTGAATGCAAACATGAATAAGACAGCAAATCCATGTTCAAACAGGTTTTCTACTAAGGAAGCCAACTCCTACTGGATTTATTATTTCAAAACCCATTATTATAACTAATTAAATAAATTAGGTTTAAGTTGCCTTTAGGATACATATACAGAATGTCCACACTAAAGAAAAATCCTATGCAGAAGTAATCCCTAAAGATCGTTAGGACCTTCTGTTTCCACATGGCCTTTCCTTGATTTGAAAAATGGCCATTTCTTTTTTTTTTTTTGACAGAAAGAAAAGTCATATCCGTGTGAAAAGATGTGGTAAGCTTTTCTCTACCTTCATTTCCCAAATAAGGCATTTGTGTTTATAAACTCTCATGTTCGCACTCAATCCCTGTCCTGTCTGACTCTTTGCAACCCCATGGACTTCAGCTTGCCAGTTTCCCAGGTCCGTGAGATTTCCCAGGCAGGAACACTGGAGTGGGTTGCCACTTCCTTCTCCAGGGCATCTTCCAGAACCAGGGATCAAACCCATGTCTCCTGCATTAGCAGGCAGATTTTTACCACTGAGCCCCCAGGAAAGCCCTTATAAACTCTGCTTAACAGCAACTTAATCCAGGGCTGTTGATTGTGCCTGAACCAGAAAAGAAGTTCAACCAACAAATCTAAGAAGGGCGGTGATTCAGTTTTTCCTCCAGTTTTATGGAAAGGGAAAACAGTTTCTAATGGATGGAATATATCTAGGAGGAAATGGATAAGCTTGAAAGATCAGAGGTTCCTCAAGGGAAAAGATGTAGGGAAGCTAAGAACAGAAAGCTGGTAAATGAAAAAGGAGGGACAGTTCTGGAAACAGGTATATAAAGACAGTAAGTCTGAGGACATTTTCTGGAAGAGCTTGGCCATGGTGGATTCAGAGGCAAAATCAGGTCAGGAACTGGTGGGTTCCCTGCTTCTTCATCTTTTCCTAATCGCTGGAGTACAATCTGTAGGACACATGATATTATGATGCTCTGCCTTCAAATGTTATACTGAACATCACAAACTTTCTGATCATTTTTCCAATCATTAAACTTTTTCTTAAAATAGTAATATTTTTTTCTCTAAGAGAATAGCTAAAGGATGACCCAGGAAAATAAACTGGCTCAAGAATTCTTAGTTGGGATCCAGGCAAAGAGAAACAAGATTCTGACATGGTTCCTTGTCAGCCCTCCCACAAATAAAAGTATCTAGAATTCTTCATGACAAGCAATTTTAGACAAGAGTTATACAAATGTGTTGTGGGTTAATGAGAGTGGAATTCATAGTACAGTACAGTGGAAATTGCTTGAATAAGAGAATCAGGCATATCTTGGTTCAAATCTAAGTTCAGTAAGTTGCTAATTGTGTGACCTTCACAAATTGCCATGATAGACATATTTGTGCCACTTCCATTCTATTTTCACTTGGCAAACAGAGAATAGAAGCACGATTTCCTTCCTTATGACACTAGATTGCCCTCTCCTTCAACTTATTTCAGCCAATGTTTATATAGACCTCTTGCCCTGAAAAATTGCCATCAGTGAATTAATTCAGTTACTGTTCAGAATAAATGTACAGGTAAGGTCTACTAGGTCAGTTACACCATTTATCAGAAGACCCAAAGGAATTAACCAGGATTATTCCTGAATCCATTGTATTGCTCCTGAAACACAGTCATTGTTTATTTCCTCAAGGAAGCAGTGTCTACTACTGGGTAAAGGAAAGAAAGAAGGAAACTTTGTATTTATATATAATTTCCCTTTTAGAACAATCTCATATTGTTAACAATATCACTTAAGTTAGTAAAATTCATATTCCTCATTACATCATTGTTGTGCTTAGAGAAATTTTACTGAGTTTAGCTGCAATACTTATTCTTTCCCACTTTCATTTGTTTCCTATACTTAAAAAACTATTAATTTTTTTTTTGATGTGGACTATTTTTAAAGTCTTCATTGAATTTGTTACAACATGGCTTCTGCTTTTATACCTTGATCCTTTCCTCAGAGGCATTAAAAATCCCAGCTCCCTGACCAGGGATTAAACCCACACCCCTGGAATTATAAAGTGAAGTCTTAACCACTGGATCACCAGGGACCCTGCTTTCTATACTTACAGTTCTCTGAATAACATGCCAACGGAGGAGCTTATATTAAATAAAGGGTAATACCAAACTAGTATAAAATATGTATATTTAAACTGACACTATCTTATATGTCATGTGTCATGTATAATGTGTAACCTTGCTGTTATGAGTAGAATGTGAAAGGAGAAGAACTGTTACAAATTTATGGCTGGAAACACACTCCTCAAGTGTAAACTTATTGCCTACAGGCTCAAATTCCTCAGAAAACGAACACAAATAAGATGCTGAAACCATTTAAAAAGTTGCAAAACCCATGAGCAGTTTTAAAGCACAAATTAAACAAAGAACAATTCGCCTTCTTTTGGCCTCCACCGGTCCTTACCTGCTCATCTTGTGTGTTTCTGAGCCTGAGGAGGGAACGCCAGTTAAAGCCAAGATCCCTTGTTCAAACTGAACTACATTGCCCCTTCGGAGTATCATTTTTAACACATAAGTCTTTGTAAATTCTATTTGAAGTGGGACAGCAAGCATATCGCCAGTTCTTCCTCTAATAGTTTCATCAGAAGGAAAAATAACAGACAATGCAACATAAAGGGTTAATAGTATTTTGACCTGAAGTCACTATAAGACTTAACAACACACACTTGAAGATTTAAATTGACCACCAAAAGTTTTCTGTGTTCACTGAGCAATCCACTCAGGTTAAAGTATCATAACTTTCTAGTTGTGTAGACATAGGTACATATATGAAAACCACCATGGCCCCATAGAGTGAATCTCATGAAGCTTAACATTCCTGGCAAGCCTCTGATCACTTTTGTCAGGCTTTACTGTGGCATGTCAGAGCCGAACTGTAGGCAATTTTTACATGGAGGCAATCTGTCCCAGTTAAGAAAGTAATGATCTTGGGTGCAAGTACAAATGAAAAATTTAATGACAGTGAACTAAAGAAAGGTATTACAAAGACTGACCTGGAAAGCTACTCGTCCCTTTCCGTGCCCACCCTTATTCATGCCCCCTTTTCACCCATTTATTGTTTTTCTCACAAGTATATCATGAATTGTGACATTTTTTTTAAAATTTAAATAACCCCACCTAAATGCCTGAAACACTAAAGGATGTAAAAAGATTCACCATCTACAATCAATGCGAGTACCTTCAAGGAAGATTTCACCTCATCTTCTACATAAGGAACCATTTGTGGCAATAAGAATACTGTTACAACATGATCTGAAGTCTGAAGAAAATATGACTATTATTAGGAAGGACAGTGATTTCTCCCTTTAAAATAAAACTGTACTCTGAAGTGCCAACATCCTTCCATGTATCAACTTCATCATCCACCCACTCACTAAACTACCTACCCACCCAGCCACTCATCTATCCATCCACCCATTTATATTTTCATTCTTCCATCCATCTATGTAACAATGATCAATTAAGTGGCTACCATACATTGGGAAATGAACCAGGGGCTAGTAAGGCAAAGGTGGGGCTTCCCAGGAGGCACCCACCAGTCAAGAATCTTCCTGCCAGTGTAGGAAGTGCAAGAGATGCCCGGTCGATCCCTGGGTCATGAAGATCCCCTGGAGGAGGAAATGGCAGCCCACTCCAGTATTCTTGCCTGGAGAATCCCATGGGCAGAGGAGCCCGGCAGGCTGCAGTCCATGGCATGCCAAAGAGGGATTGAGCATGCACACGCTCAAGGCAGAGATGAATAAACTAACACTCCTAATTTCAAGTTGCTTAGAACCTCAGAAAAACGGCAGACATCCAAATCAAGAATTGCAGCACGTGTGGTAAACGTCATAATAGGCATATTGTGTACCTAAGAAAGACATTGGAAACAAGACTTACAGTCACCTGGCTGACTGGGGTTGAAGATGGAAGAAATGAGAAAGAATAAAAATATCACTGATACACTGGATAGAATTCGTATGAGGCAGAGGAATCTAAACTGCAAACGCTAGGCATACAAAAGCAAGGATAAGGTAGGAAAAGTAGATTGTTTGAAACGGCGGAACGATAGGGTGTGTTGAACAGTGGGAGGTGACTGGTGGCTGGATCATGGAGGAACTTGTCAACACGCGGCATTTGAACTTGAGCTTATCACACTAGGATTTCTTAAACTTGAGTAACATATGGCTGCTTTTTAGAGAAAAAAATAGCTCTTGTGACTTCCATTGTTCGCTTCAGTTATTTTTAACCATAGTCTTACTTACATATGCATACATGTAAAACCAAGAACAAACTCCTTATGTACAAAGCTTTTATATAACCAAAACAAAATTGTAAGTTAAAAATAAACAGAGTTGTAAAATGATTGTGATTCAAAGTTGGAGGGACGCTGCTTTCTTTTTTGGTTAAAACACTGCTCTGATGTGAATGTAGTCTTGACAGCTTGGGTGTGGGAGTTTTGACTTTGCACTGACTCCATCAACACTGATGTGCGCCATACCAGGACCGATTTGCTTACCACGTCCTCCTCTTTAAGCTGTAGGGAGGTCTTTGTGCATTTATATGCTATGAGGAATGCCATTTGGATTTAAGACATTAAGTTCTTCTATGTCTTTTTTTTTTCTTTCTTAGAACAATGAACCTGGTGTTGCCGGTTACTCATAAGATTGTTGGCACTGACTGTAAAGAAGCTGCTGACATCTTGTGACATCATTGGGTCACAAGAATATATACTTCTATTTATGCTTCTTTGGAATATATATGTTTCTTATCTGGACTACATACCTATATGTATCTGATATTTATGTTTTGGCTTATTATTAAAAAGTGTACAGCAGGTAAACTCATAAAGAATTCTAGGGCCCCTAAGATTAAGGCCATGGAAATATCTTTGAAAAATACCGACTGAGGCAATGAAGGGGGCACTGAAGGGTTTCAAGCAAGGGAGAAATGTGGATGAATTTCCTTCTGAAACGCTCACTCTGTGAAGAGTTAGAAAACTTTAAACAGCCTAGGCGAAAGATGATGAAGAATTTTGCAGCCGCATAGGGAACAGGGAGGAAAGGATAGATCTGAGAGTGGCAGGAGTTTAATTGACAGGACCTGGTCTCAGATTGGATGTGGGAGGGAAGGGAAATTGAAAATTTGAAGATAGTTCTCAGATTCCTAGCACGGTTTCCTGGGTAGAAGGGGATAGCATTGGCTAATGGAGGGAATGTTAGAGATGGGGTAGGCTGTGGGTGGAAAACAATGAGACTGGCTTTGGAAATATTCCATCCGACATGCCACAGCGCTGATGGAGGAGACGAAGTGAAATGTGAGCTTGGAGCCTGGGACAAGAACTGGGCTGTGGTCGAGGTTTGGTCACCATCGGCATGCCTGTGGTCCTCGTGGCTTTGGACGTGTTTAAGATCCCTGAGGGGGAGCACAGGAGTTAGAAGAAAGCCAGAGATGGCCTCACAGGGGCAGCGGCACTTCAGGGTGGCCAGACGGAAGCACAGCTCCAGGGCCTAATGAGGTCCAATCCGAGAGACAAGGAGACCTCAGAGGTAGGGCTCCCTGGTGACCCGTGAAGGCACTGCCATGAATTAACAATTCTGAGAGTCTCCCCTGGTCACTCCTGAAATGCAGGAAACGGGGGTTTGATCCCTGGGTTGGGAAGATCCCCTGGAGAAGGAAAAGGCAATCCACTCCAGTATTCTTGCCTGGAGAATCCCATGGACACAGGCATCTCTGTCCATTTCTGAATCTTTGTTTTCTCACCCCCAAAGAGGGAAACGATTATTTCACAGTTGTATTGAGAAGTACGTGAGCACAAATGTCAACAACATTTAACATGGCTTATATTCTAGCACATATTAATAATCATCACTATAAAATGGAATTCCTTTTCCATCACTCTCATGCTTATTCCTTTTTTTCATTTTCCTGGGAGAACTGTTGAGCATAACTTGTTAGTGTCATGGAGATTGTGGCAATATCACGGATTTGTTCAAGTCTCCAAATTCTTATCATCTAAAAATTAATTGGCAAGTCAACCATGCAGATCACTGAGGAAGGTTTGGGAAAAGAGTCAGTGAAACTTGCCTAGAGTGGGAGTTCTACTGATAACCCTTGCCACACCCTGACAGGAACCTCTAGTAACCATGACTCTAGAGTTTTAGAGAAAATATCAGAGAAACCTTTGGGAGCTACTCTTCAGGTTCTTCAGGTTCTGTTGCATTAGCCCTCTGACTGCAGTCCTGCCCCTGACCTTGAGGCTTTCTCTCCTAAACCACCTATGAACTGGCTCCTGCATTTAGACTGAACCGGGTCTAACCGACCCTCATTTGTACATGCTGAACTAGAGGTCCTCCAATCACGGCCCACAGGCCAAATTTTACTCTCACCTTGTTTATGTAAATAAAGTTTTATTGCCCCACCCATTTATTTGCATATTGTACAAGGTGAAGGTGAGGTGAAGTCGCTCAGTCATGTCTGACTCTTTGCGACCCCGTGGACTGTAACCTACTAGGCTTCTCCGTCCATGGGATTCTCCAGGCAAGAATACTGGAGTGGATTGCCATTTCCTTCTCTAGGGGATCTTCCTGACCCAGGGATTGAACCCGGGTCTCCCGCATTGGAGGCAGACGCTTTAACCTCTGAGCCACCAGGGTACAAGAGGACTTCCCTATTGGCTCAGTGGAAAATAATCTATCTATCCGTGCAGGAGATGCAAGAGACTCAGGTCTGATCCCTGAGTCTGGAAGATGTGCTAGAGGAAATGTCAGCCCCCTCCAGTATTCTTGCCTGGGAAATCCCATGGACAGAAGAGCCTGGCAGGCTACAGTCCACGGGGTCGCAAAGAGTCAGATGCAACTTAGCCACTAAACAGCAAAGACAGAGACCACCGGAGCCACAACATCTAAAATATTTACTGTTTAGCCCCTTACAGTAAAGGTACTCAGACCTGAGAGTTATACTTTCTAGATGTGTGTATTGCCATCTTTTAGAAACAAAACATCTTCCTGGATGCCTGTCTCTGAACTCGATACTGAGAGTAGAGTGAGGAGCTAAAGAGGCTTCTATCCGCAAGGACCACACAGTCTAGACCAATAACTCCCAACCGACTGGGGCATAAGATCCTCTTAAACCCTTCCTCTCTTTGGCCTCTACTAGGAGGATAACATTAAGGGAAGTAAGAGTAAACGCAAAGATACTCTGTAAAAAAGACATTTCTTATTTATGTCTAAAGTTTGTCCTGATCCAAATCTCCCTAGCATGGAGGTTTCCATGGTGGGAATAATTCTTTCAAGAAAGAAAAATACCCTTTTCCCTTGCCTTCCTCAAAATTCTTGGCTGAGCACCACCGTGCTCCCTGAGCTGGGGTAGACTTGAAAGTTCAAAGCTACTTCTTGTTTAAGACAAGTTGTGTATCAAAGTTAAGAGGGAAGAAAAGGCGCATTTCTTCTTTTCATAAAACCTTTCGTGTTTTATTATACAGTCTTTAGGTTGTAGTGTGCATCTGAGGCTGCTTATAAACTCCTGGAAATGCATAAAATGTTCTCTTTTGTTCGACTATAATAGTAGCATATTGGAAATTACAAGTAGAAAATTGTAATTGGGATGTGGGCACAAAGGCAGCTGAGTTCAGATAAAGCCTTTTCCCAAGATCATGAGATGTGTGTGAATGTGAAATTCCACGCACAAGGGGCTCAGGTTTGTGGGCATCTAGGTTCTTTTATTTATGCTAAAAAGTCACAGCAGAAGAGGCTGTGTTGACAGATCAGCTCAAGTCTCCAGAAAATGAATAATGTAAAACCAGTGCTCTTGCCTGGAGAATCCCAGGGACGGGGGAGCCTGGTGGTCTGCTGTCTATGGGGTCACACAAAGTCAGACACAACTGAAGTGACTTAGCAGTAGCATATACTTTCAGATAATTCAATTAGTGCAAAAAGATACTGCATATACAGTGACACAACAACTTGCCATTTTCAAACTACTTCCCATGGCTCTCTGCGTCTCTGAATTTATAGCAACAAATAGAAAAATATGGATTTTTTAAAACTTAATTTAAATTGTTATTATGTAACTTTATTTGTGAATAAAAATTTTAATGCACATAGAAAAAAATAAGAAAAACATGAGAGTCTAAAGAAGTTATATTCAAAACAGGGGATTTATTATATTTGCACATTCACTTAGCAGAATGTAGGAGAGGTCTTATAAGTTAAACATAAGGATATTATCTAATTCTATCCTCTCTTCATTTTTTCCCTTCCCTTTGCCCCCAAATTAGATTTCTTAGTTATCTTCAATTTCACCTTGAAATACAAATATTTATTATTACATTATTATGACAATCCATAAAAAATTGAGTTCACATTAAGATTGCTCTCCGAACTAATGTTCTATATTGAGTAGAAAACCCTCCACTTTGCGCAAGTTTTATAAAAGGGTGGGCAAATGAAGCCAGAGTGAAAACCACATTTCCCACCTTCTCTGCATCTTGAGCGTCAACTCTTGCCTCTGATGCTCAGAACTCACAGGTCCGCCATTAGCACTTGCCCTCCTTGGCTCCGTACCTTGAACTAGTCTTACCGAGTTGCTCATCACCCAGCGTTTCTGATTTCGTTCAGTCGAGGGCCCTGTGATGCCTACACTTGTACCTTATTGCTCCTCTCTGAGTCACAGTGGAAAAGTGAAGGGGAAAGTGGTAGTCGCTCAGTTGTGTCTGATTTTGTGACCCTGTGGACTGTAGCCCACCAGGCTCCTCTGTCCATGGGATTCTCCAGGCAAGAATACTGGAGTGGGTTGCCATTTCCATCGCAGGACACGGGACAAAGCTTGGTGAGCAGCCATCTGTCCTCTCCTCTGCTCCCAAATCTTCCTCCATACCTACTCTCTTCCCCGCAGCAATGACATTATCATTGTTCAGTCACCAAGTCATGCCCCACCCTTTGTGACCCCACGGACTGCAGCGCCAGGCCTCCCTGTCCTTTACCATCTCCTGGAGTTTGCTCAAGTCCATGTCCATTGAATCAGTGATGGCATCCAACCATCTCATCCTGTCACCTCCTTTTCCTCCTGCCTTCAATCTTTCCCGGCATCAGGGTCTCTTCCAATGAGTCATCTCTTTGCATTAGGTGGCCAAATATTGGAGCCTCGTAGAACCTGGGTCTCCCACATTACTGGCAGATACTTTACCACCTGAGCCACCAGGGAAGCTCAATGACTCTATACTCTTCTCCTAAGGCACAGAGTTGTCTCTGTGGCTCCCTTTCCAATCATGCATCCATTTTTCTATCTCTTTCCTGCCTCCTTGGCTGAGGATGAATGATTGTGGTGATGCTAACAATAATTATGACAGTGATGGTTATCTAAAGAGCTCATACTGTGTTCCAGGTGCTGGGAGGAGTTAGTGACATTCAGAGAATTCTTTTAACTTCACCATCTCCCACTAAGGTTGATATAATTAGACTCAATTTCAAGTTAAGGGAACTGAGGCTTAGAAGAGTGTTCTTCCAACCTTGCCCATGCAGCTGAAGTCAGCGCCGATGTCTGTGTCTACTCCAGGCTCACACATTCAGCTCAGTGTTTCACTGTTAACACTTCATTTCCCAGCTACAAACTTGTCCTTGAATTCTATGCATACACTCTGGATTTCCAACCTGTACTTGAATTCTCCATCCTATTTTCTTTGTCTGGAGAAACCTCAGTGAACTGTGTTCCTGGTCTCCTTTCTGTTCTGTATAGGCACTTCGCCGAAGGCTGCATCATTTCATGTGTGTTACAGTCCTTTTCAACTACGGGTTTTCTTGCATAATTATTATAGACCTTTTTGTGATGATATAGTCTTGAGTGTGGATGGACATATAAAGAAATGCAAAATACTATTCTTGATCCCTGGTTGGGGAGACAAAACTTTCACATTAAATATAAACTAAATACATAAAAGGCTTATTTGCTGTAAGATGTTTGGGAAATTTACATCTCATCTATAATAAAGATATTTTCTTGATTTTCACTTCTCTAGAAATTCTTGATGTTTCTTCATTAAGGCTTTCCTTCAACCTTCCCCTTCTTTACTTCTCTGCCTCCAACCCCTCCCTGCTAGTGCCCTGATTATTCTTCTTGGCTGCCTTTTCTTCTTTGTTCTACTTAATTCTCCCAAATCTTTACTCTGAGACATTTTCTCTTCTTTCTCATTAATTTTCTTTATTATGCCACTACTCTTAAGAGGTTCACGTCTCTTATCCTTAATCTTCACCAATAAGGCCTTTCTTTTTAGGTGAGGAGAAACTTTTAGAAAATCATTGAGAAACTTCTTTAAGTTCCCATAGCTTCAGTTAAAATTCTTGGAGCCGAGATTCAATCTAGATAGTGATGTTTCCAACCTTTTTTTTTTTTTTTTTTAAATTTTTCTATACTAAATAACTTGGATTTCTGACACTTTGAGAGTATTTCAAGCCAGTTTTATTGGAGACAATTTGGTTTGGTTTAGTTCGATGATTTCATAAGAAGAAATGAAGGATGAAAGTAGGTCCTAAAGCCAGTAATGAGGAGATTACAAAACTTCTGGAGTGCTATTCCAAACAAATAAACCCGTCTTAATTTTTACTGTATCTTGGGAGCTCTTGTTATGGCTTCCAGCAGAGATTTCCAACTGTTATTAACAATTACTTCCCTAACTTTGTTTAAAAGTAATGGATAATGGATCTTGTCATTTCAACTTTGCTGGGTACAGCCCCAATAAGATTTTTTAAAAGTTTAATGATGCGGAGCAGCTAAGCCCGTGTGTGCCCCAGGTAAGCCTGTGCTCTAGAGTCTGTGAGATGCAACTACTGAAGCGCTAGAGCCCTGGGGCCCGTGCTCTGCAACAAGAGAACCCGCCGCGATGAGAAGACCACGCGCTGCAGTAGAGAGGAGCCCCCACGCGCTGCAACTGGAGAGGCGCCCCCACGCGCTGCAACTGGAGAGGAGCCCCCACTCGTCGCGACTAGAGAAGGTCCGTGCGCAGCAACAAAGACCCAGCCCCATCAAAAATAAATAGATTAAAAATTTAAAAAGTCTAAATGAAGAAGAGATGATGCGGCAGATGTGCGGTCCTTGTTTGCCCCCACATCAGGATAAGATGATGGCTGTCCGTGAGTAATGCCTTCCTCTTCTTCACCCTCTTCTCCTGTTCACCTAGCAGTTAGCAACCTCCTGGATAGGCCAGGGGAGGGAAGAGCCAGAGGAAAAACGCCCTGTCCCCTTTTTCTGTAAATCTAAGCCCATTTCCTCTTGTCCTTTCTCAGGGGTAAGCTTATATTCCATTTTAAATGCGTGCTCCCAAAGGGCATTAGCTGTGCCATTTTGACTTCACTGCATTTTATTTTCTCTAGTGTGATGCTGCGCTCACAGAACTGCTCTACAATCATAGAGAGAGAATGATGAAAGCTGCATTCCAGTGACTATAAGCTAATATTTTATGGGCCACTGTAATGAAGGCTTTGACCACCGATATAAATCATACCTAGAACATACACAACTCATGGTCTATATTGACAATACTGGGAATATATCATACAAGCCTAGGTGATGGATTTGAACTCTCCTAATTGGGGTTTCGTGATAATTAGGCAGAGCAGGATAACATTTACCTCTGTGCTCTGTGGGAAATGAGGACATTTATAGCCAAGAAATTGATAATATAAACAAAGTCATCGAGTCATGTTTTACTTCTTTGTGCAAACAGTTTTATAGAAGTGGATTAGACTGCTGTAATCTCAAGCTAATAACTAGATATTTATTTTAAAACACAGAAAATAAGTCAAACTTAATTTTAACATCTCAGTGTCATGAATGTTATATATTTTCATGAATTTTAGATAAATAATTCATGAACAATACCTTCGTAATTAAATTTTAGTGAAACGATGCTAAATCACTGTCGTATATATAATAATAAAGAAAAGAAAGAAGTATGGTAAAACAAAAAAAGGAGATAAAGAATATTTTCAGTAATGGTTGATATACATTGAATCATATAATATATAATTCTATTTATTCTACGTATGGAATTATAGAGTCTATTATTCTATGAATTCTATTACCGAATTGACAATCTACCAAAGTAAAACGTTTCGAAACTTTAATATACCATCCCGTTAACCTACTTATAGAAGTACTTGTCCAAAGACAAACTAAGTCCCTTTTATGGAAACGAATAAAGAAAGTTATAATCGAAAGTTTACCTTCCCGTCGAGTAAAACTAAAGAACCGTATCGAGTCAACTTCTGTAGAAAACGAAACCAAATTTCGAGAGACAAAAGGTTTGGGACCCTCCAATTTTTCAATGAAAGTGACTAATTGTCTTTTTACTCACTTACATCCGGGTCTCTCGAGACACAGACCTCTCTGCCCCACCACCTCCTATATGTAAAATTTACTTAAGACTGAAATAATTAAGTAAACGTATTAAACTTCTTATGAACACCCGACGCATTTTCACGACTTATGTAGAATTCTAACGAGTAGAAGTACTAAAGACGTCAAAACACAGATACTAACACGTTATCTAAAAGGGACCCTGGGAGAGTGAGGTGGGGAAAAATTAACTACCAAGATTAAGTAAACACACTTCAATTCGGAGGCCACTAATTTTTTTTTTTTTTGAAAGAAAAGAAAAATAGCACAGAATGCCCAGATGGCCTTCTCTGAGAAGATTCTTAAGAGAAAATGATCTGCTGTTGAGGAAAAGTCCTGTTTTTCTCTTTTCGTGCCACCAGTAATGTCCCTATTGTGCATATTTGAAGGGAGGTCAGCCCAGCTGGCAAGCTTATTTCATTGACTAGTGGGAATTGGACTTCCTGGAGCCCTATCAACCACAGAGCACTTTTATGAGGCTGGAGAGTGTTGGAAACGGGGTCAATAACTAACTCCTTTATCTTTTGCTTCTTTCTGACCAAATCATGCATTTTCTAGCTGTAATGTTATTGGATTTTTGTCTACCAGGAAATTCTAGCTGCTGCACAGAGGATTACCCTATACAATGGAAAACTCGAAGATAAAATAGGTCACGTTCAGGCAGCAGAGGTAAATAAGGAACTGCAAAACAACTGGTGATTGATGTGTACCCATGAAGCTCAGATTCATGCTTGTTCTTTATGTCAAACCACAAAGGCAGTATTCTGTGTTTCCACACCTTCTCTCTCCTGTAAAACACCCCAGATGGCCACATTTTTTGACTGTTGAACTCTCTACAATGGACTGAACATTTGTGTCTTTGCAGAGTTCATAGAAACCCTAACCTCGATGTGACAGTTTTTGGAGGTGGGATCTTGGTGATGTAGTTAGGTCACAAGGGTGGGGTCCTCATGAATGGGATTAGTGCCCCAATAAGAAGAGGTCAAGGAGTTAGCTGGCTTACTCAGCCATATGAGAAATTAGCAAGAGGACAGGTATCTGCAAACCAGGGAGCAGGTCTTCACCAGGCACTGTGCCTTCAGCTTGGACTTCCCAGCCTCTAAAACTGTGCTGAATAAATACCACTTAAGAGGACTTTCCTGGTGGTCCAGTGGTTAAGACTTCCTCTTCCAGTGCAGGGAATATGGGTTTTATCCCTGCTCAGGGCATTAAGATCCCACATGCCTCATGGCCAAAAAAACCAAAACATAAAACAGAAGCAATATTGTAACAAATTCAATGAGACTTCAAAACATGTCACTTAAGCCACTCAGTCTGTGGTGTTCTATTATAGCATCCATCTCCTTGTAATATACATATTACTCCTGCTTTATGTCATGGACTCTGAATACTGACTAAAGTTCACAGATGTTTAAAAAACATTTTTACCACTTTCAGTCTATGTGGGGTTGTGGGCAGAGTACTAGAGGTGTTGGAATTGAGAACATTTACCTGATTTAATGCTCTAACACCTGCTGGTGATGAGTCAAGGGGGATCAGTCAGCATCCTAGTTTCATGATTCCTATAGTGAAGTTATTTTTGACAGTAATAACATAGTCACATAAACAAAAGCAGTGACCATTTACAAAAGCTGTTGACTGCTATGATAGGTATTTTATCGTATCATCTCATATCTCAGAATCACATGTGGGATAATATTACTATTTACACATGATAGACTGAGACAGTAATTTGGGGGGCAAGACTTCAGGACTGCTGTACAGCTTATCTACCTTCACTGATGTGTATAACTGATGACATAATTGCACATTAATTAGCACCATGCACAGACTTTGGCTTAAGGTGTTAGAGCAAAGGAGTACAAAATTGTCTGGAGAGAGGAAAGGTCATGGCCAGGTTTTTGGATTCTTCCTTGGTGATTTGCTTCTCCCCTGCTTATGACCCTTATCCAGCACCACCGAAGAAACAATTCCATTTTTCATTTTATGCCTGTCCATGCACGTTTCTTCTCCATAAGGATAGGATGTGGGGATGATTCTCACAGTCCAGGGTTTCATCTGGTCCTGTGGCACAGCCCAGAGAATCAACGGTATTCTAAGATTTATTTCCAAGAGAACTGTGTTGGAACTTATTTGGAGGCAGACCAAAGGAAATGCAACCGAGAAGGAATTCACTTCCTAAATCTGAGAACATAGTTAAGGCAACTCCAGGTTTTCTGAGTCTCTGCAATTTTACTGGTGCCTCCTGAAGACATCTAGGGACTGCTTGTGCTAGAATCACTGAAGATAAATTGCAGAATGCAGATTCCAGGGCCGTTTCTTAGACCTACTCTAGCAGAAACTTCAGGAGGCCCAGGGCTGCCTTTTAATGAGATTCCTAGTGGGTTCCTCTCTCTCACTTGAGACCCCACAACTTACTTAAGGTCCTGAATGTCCAGTGGAGGGAGCTCCCCTGTTCATAGAGAGCAGTTGGTAGACAGATGACTTGCATGGAAATTCACTTGTTTCATTTTTAGTCTGAACTGGACTTTGTGTGTGGGTTCTAATGGTTCTGCAGTCAGATTCCCTTTCCAGAAGAGACCAAGAGGTGGCATTTTCTCTATGTAAATGTTTCCTACCCTAATCCCTTCAAGCAGTGTCATCTGCCTGTGAGAGTTGATGTCCCAGTGTTCCTTTCTGCTGTTGTTCAAGTTCTACATCGATAGCTTATTTCTTCGCTGTTTGAAGGTAGGAATGGCTGCAAGAGCCTTTAAAAGAAAAACTAGTCTGAGTTTTGAGGCAGATATTTTCTTGTTCATTTGAAAGCCCTCCACAATGATTGCTAAGAGGAGAAGAACATGCCAAAGAGTGTTAACTTATGAAATCTCTTTGAAATGAAATCACTAAAAGAAAATCTTGGGAGGTTGAACTGATCATCAGTCAAACAAAAGCACCAAACTTTTCTCCTTGTTGTTCCTGCTTTTGATATTTGTAGTTGGCTGCTTGTTGACTCTGCTAGGAACACAGCTGATAAGGCTCAGGTCAGACTTTCCATTTGCTTTGGCACTGATAAATGAGAGAGTCTGTTCTTTGTACTTGTGCTTTGTCTTATAAAGCCATTCTACTTTCCTTTAGTACCTATTTGAATGTATTTAAACTATCACCCTAGGAAATCACTCCTTAGGAGCAGATTTTTTTGTGCTGGTGGTTCCTTGGGGTTCTTTATTTAAGTTCTTATTATATTTTGTAATGGCACATACTCTTTATCTCTAATTCAATAATTACTCTTTATTCATGGTAAACAGTGTCAGTGAACTCTTGCATGGTAAACAGTGTGTGTGTGTGTGTAAGAATGTTCAATACTAGAGAGAGATCTTTTATCTAATATTAAAATCTTTATTGTTTTCATCCTGGCTTAAATATCACTATTGATTGATTTCAATGGAATTTTAAAATAATTTGCATCCCTTGCCAACTAATTCTGTCTCACTTTGTGTTTAATTTATTGTACAGTCATTTAAATTGGGCCAGGTTTCCTACATGGAACAGTCTCTTCTCCCAAATTTCTCAAAGTTTTATCAAAATCTAGGCATCAGAGAAAGTAGTGATAAGGAGGAGATGCAGTCTGAAGGGAGAGGGAATAGAGAAAGATGAAGTGAAAGTTCTCATCATGTAAGGTATGATATCGGGCAAAAGTAGTGCTGGAATGGATATTTCAAAAGCCCTTGTGGGGAAATACAGGTTATATGTTCATAATCCATCTTTTCACAAATATATCTATTCATGCAGCAGCAACCATTACCAGAATAGACAAGTATAGTCCTAGTTCCAGGTTATTAGGGGGGACAAGTGGAATGATAATAGTTTCTTCCAACCCGCAGATGTAAAATGGAAAATCGCACTAGAAGGTAATGAATGGCTCAAATACATAGAGTGGCAGGCATATAGGCACATATGTATCAGTGGCCACTCCAAGTCACAGGGAAGGGACTAACTTCTTTGTTTTTTAAAAAAAGGTAGAAACTCCCCACGTAGATTAAAACAAAAGCGAATATTAGTATCTGTGGCAGAGATGCTTTAGATATTGGCCGAATCTGTTGCGTTCCTTCCGGGTTGTGCCGCTGGACTGTGTCTGGATCGTCCCTGAAGCTAAGTGTGCTCCCGAGATGAGGTTCTGCCTGATGGAATATTGAGCAAGGGTGTCAGGCTGTTTCCTGGCCGTGACGATAAAACTCTCCCAGGTAAGATTCGCTCTCTTCCCACGGGTGCTGACCACAGACCGCGGATCCAGCCAAGGCAGGGAGGGCCCTCGGGGGTGATGGAGTTACGAGAGGGATGAAGATGGCAAAGCTCAGGCCCATGAGCAGCTGTGTGGCCAGCTGCCCACCCACACACTGCACCGAACTGGCGTGTTGGCAAGAGATGAGCTTTCTGTTATGTGAAGTCACTGAGATATTGGTACTTTTGTCTCAGCTGTTAATCTATTTAACTCAGACTATTAGATTGTCTTTCTGAAGTCATGTGGTTCAGGACCACATGGCTATGGCGGGCTAGCCTACTGGCAATGATCTAGAGTCTATCATATAGAGTCAAGTAAGTTCAAAAGAGAAAAACCAATACTGCATACTAATGCGTACACGTGGAACCTAGAAAAGTGATACAGATGAACCTATTTGCAGGGCAGGAATAGGAACATAGATGCAGAGAACAGACATGTGGACACGGGGTGGGGGAGAGGAGGGTGGGACAAACTGGGAGGTTAGGATTGACATATACATGCTACGCTGCTGCTGCTGCTGCTCAGTCGCTTCAGTCGTGTCTGACTCTGTGTGACCACATGGACACCAGCCCATAGGCTCCTCTGTCCGTGGGATTCTCTAGGCAAGAACATTGGACTGGGTTGCCATTTCCTTCTCCAATACGCTATGCTACCATGAAAACAGGGAGCTGGTGGGAAGCTGTTGTATAAACAGGGAGCTCAGCTCTGTGCTCTGTGATGACCCAGAGGGGTGGGGTGTGGGTTGGATGGGAGGGAGGTCCAAGGAGGAGGGGATATATGTGTGTATATATATATATATATATACACACATATATATGACTGATTCATTTCTTCCTACAGTAGAAACTAACATAACATTGTATAACAATCATACTCCAAGAAAATAGTTACCCCCAGAAAGGATTAAATATTTAAAAACTGAGTGTGAAGCAGGAAAAAATGGGTTAGGATATCCATGGCTTGTAGGGATGGTGGAAAAAAGATACTGTAATTAAACAGCTGTGGTGAGTAAACTGTTCAGTCTTTTTGGAAGGCATTGGCATACATCAACAGATAAAGTGATGTCTGTTTCCTGTGAACCAGAAAGCTCACTTCTAGAAATTTGTCCTAAAGAAATACCAAGAGTTGTTTTTCTTTAATAAAATGATGGAAATGCTAACTAGAGTACAACAGGAAACTGGTTAAATAAATTGCTATGTCCTTGAGTTCAGTTCCGTTCAGTCACTCAGTCATGTCCGACTCTTTGCGACCCCATGAACCGCAGCACTCCAGGCCTCCCTGTCCATCACCAACTCCCAGAGTCCACCAAAACCCATGTCCATCGAGTCGGTGATGCCATCCAACCATCTCATCCTCTGTCATCCCTTTCTCCTCCTGCTCTCAATCTTTCCCAGCATCAAGGTCTTTTCAAGTGAATCAGCTCTTCGCATCAGGTGGCCGAAGTATTGGGGTTTCAGCTTCAACTTCAGTCCTTCCAATGAACACCCAGGACTGATCTCCTTTAGGATGGACTGGTTGGATCTCCTTGCAGTCCAAGGGACTCTCAAGAGTCTTCTCCAACATCACAGTTCAAAAGCATCAATTCTTCGGTGCTCAGCATTCTTTAGAGTCCAGCTCTCACATCCATACATGACCCCTGGAAAAACCACAACCTTGACTAGACGGACCTTTGTTGGCAAAATAATGTCTCTGCTTTTTAATATGCTGTCTAGGTTGGTCATAAACTTTGCTTCCAAGGAGTAAGCGTCTTTTAATTTCATGGCTGCAATCACCATCTGCAGTGATTGTGGAGCCCAGAAAAATAAAGTCAGCCACTGTTTCCCCTGCTTCCCTATCTATTTGCCGTGAAGTGATGGGGTTATATGCCACGATCTTAGTTTTCTGAATGTTGAGCTCTAAGCCAACTTTTCACTCTCCTCTTTCACTTTCATCAAGAGGCTCTTTAGTTCTTCTTCACTTTCTGCCATAAGGGTGGTGTCATCTGCATATCTGAGGTGATTGATATTTCTCCCGGCAATCTTGATTCCAGCTTGTGCTTCTTCCAGTCCAGTGTTTCTCATGATGTACTCTGCATAGAAGTTAAATAAGCAGGGTGACAATATACAGCCTTGATGGACTCCTTTTCCTATTTGGAACCAGTCTGTTCCATGTACAGTTCCTGTCTCTTATACACATCTGATGTGGCACAGCACAGAGAATCAACGGTATTCTAAGATTTATTTCCAAGAGAACTGTGTTGGAACTTATTTGGAGGCAGACCAAAGGAAATGCAACCGAGAAGGAATTCACTTCCTAAATCTGAGAACATAGTTAAGGCAACTCCAGGTTTTCTGAGTCTCTGCAATTTTACTGGTGCCTCCTGAAGACATCTAGGGACTGCTTGTGCTAGAATCACTGAAGATAAATTGCAGAATGCAGATTCCAGGGCCGTTTCTTAGACCTACTCTAGCAGAAACTTCAGGAGGCCCAGGGCTGCCTTTTAATGAGATTCCTAGTGGGTTCCTCTCTCTCACTTTGTTTTGGTTTCAGTACATTTGTACCAACCTCAGAAAAACACTCATCCTATAATTCTAGGAACTTCAATTGTGGGTGCATAAAGATGGGGCCAAATGTGCCCAGTTCTGACCTGAGTTTACTTCTAAACACACAGCCACCAGACACACATGCACACAGGCACCCTTAAGAGAAAGCGTTCACGGATTCACTAACGATTATTGAAACTGCAGCCCCACACCATCGTGTAATCATTTTCCAGTAAGTAACTGCCATGGGCAGTTCTGAAAGAACCCAGACTTCAAAGGATGCTTGTCAACTTCCTGGGCCCAGTTAAGACCTGTCTCTTATACACATCTTCCAGCGGATGTTGGCAATTTGATCTCTGGTTCCTCTGCCTTTTCTAAAGCCAGCTTGAACATCAGGGAGTTCACGGTTCACGTATTGCTGAAGCCTGGCTTGGAGAATTTTGAGCATTAGTTTACTAGTGTGTGAGATGAGCGCAATTGTGTAGTAGTTTGAGCATTCTTTGGCATTGCCTTTCTTTGGGACTGGAATGAAAAGTGACCTTTTCCAGTTCTATGGCCATTGTTGAGTTTTCCAAATTTGCTGGCATATTGAGTGCAGCACTTTCACAGCATCATCTTTCAGGATTTGAAATAGCTCAACTTGAATTCCATCACCTCCACTAGTTTTATTCGTAGTGATGCTTCCTAAGGCCCACTCGACTTCACATTCCAGGATGTTCAGCTCTAGGTGAGTGAACCCACCATGATGATTATCTGGGTCATGAAGATCTTTTTTTGTACAGTTCTTCTGTACATTCTTGCCACCTCTTCTTAATATCTTCTGCTTCTGTTAGGTCCATACCATTTCTGTCCTTTATCAAGCCCATCTTTGCATGAAATGTTCCCTTGGTATCTCTAACTTTCTTGAAGAGAACTCTAGTCCTTCCCATTCTATTGTTTTCCTCTATTTTTTTGCATTGATTGCTGAAGAAGGCTTTCTTATCTCTCCTTGCTATTCTTTGGAACTCTTCATTCAGATGTGTCCTTAAGATGAACTAATTGAGAGTTGTTAAAATCACATTGAATATAAATATTTCCGATGGAAAAATTTCAAGTTAGATTGTTGTTTGAAAAAGGTCAACATATTAAATAATATGTATATTGGAAACATAGGTACAAAAACACTAATTGTTTTGATTCTGTGTAAGTTTTTTTGTGATTTCTAAGTTTTCAATGATGAGCAGGTGTTACTTATGTGATTTAAAATTTTAATGAAAGTACAAAAGCCATATCACCAGTCCATTTAGATCATTCAGAAAATATGTGGGAACTTTAAGGAATTGAAAATTCAATGTTTTTTCTTCTTGTGCTAGAAATTCTATTTCAGCCCAAATCATAGTAAATCGGCTAAACTGCGGGACTGGGTTTTTACCCAGTGGTCTCATTGTCCATGAGGACTATGCATTAAAATCAATACTTCAAGGAAAACCTGCATTCAGACAAGATTACCACTAAAGATGTCTCAGAAAGGTGCCGCTTAAGCAAAGGTCTTGCCAGTTTTTCCTCTGCACTCACGTGCTAAGTTGATTTAGTTGCGTCTGACTCTTTGTGCCCTGTGGGCTATAGCCCATCAGGCTCCTCTGTCCATGGGATTCTCCAGACAAGAATACTGGAGTGGGGTGGCCATTTCCTTCTCCAGCGCATCTTCCTGACCCAGGGATCGAACTTGCCTCTCTTATGTCTTCTGCCTTGGCAGATGAGTTCTTTACCACAGCGCCACCTGTAAAGCATCAAATCCTTGTTCTTCACTTGAGTGATTGACTTGTGTTTAGGGACCTTACGGTGGCAAGTTGATCATAATTGAAGAGGCAGAGGAAGGATCAACAGGTTTGATCTCCCTTCTCGCCTTCACTCCAGACAGGCACTCACTCAGCAGAGGGGTGGCAGGATTTCCACTCATTCTTGCTCTCTGATCAAGGACGAGATCAGAACACATTTGCTCTAACTCTGTTGTGCTGTTTCCACAGTCTCAGCTCCATTAAGAAGAAACACCCATCAGTTTGACAATATACGTGGCCCCTCTCTATTTTGTTAAAAATGTGTTGAGCTGGCCTCTCTACAAGTTGAGAACATGCATTTTTAAAGGAACATGATGACATTTTTCAGAACAAGAAGTCACTTTTGAAATTCAAGATTGCAAACAAGTGGCGTCATTCTAAGACATTTGGTATTAGGGATGTTTATTGCACTCTAAAATCTTTCCTCCTAACCCCCAAATTCATTTTTTCTTCTGTCAAATGCAGTGGTAAAGAATCTGCCTGCAGTGTGGGAGACCTGGGTTTGATCCCTGGGTTGGGAAGATCCCCTGGAAAAGGAACTGGCTACCCACTCCAGTGTTCTTGCCTGAAGAGTCCTATGGCCAGAGGAGCCTTGCAAGCTAGAGTCCACGGGGTCACAAAGAGTCGGACACGACTGAACGACTAATACGCACAATGTGGTCTCTGACTGAAGTGACTGACATTAGGAGGAACTGAATAGGAAGTCTGCCCGTCAGACTATTTCAGGATGTGTGCATGCATCCAAGTTCATGTATGTGGTCTGTTCCTTTTTTTTTTAAGTGGAGAATATATAGCAAAGTTTTTAATAGGTGCCAGAATTGGAGACTTCATACAACTTTGTGTAATTTCACACCCATGTTGCACGTATTTTGTGTGGAGAAAATTAGTTTCCAGCTGCTGTTGCATAAGATGCACATGTCCCCAGTACACTTATAAATGCTATTTCCCTCCACATGGAAGAGATTAGGACCACAGTTGCTGCAGTTTAGGTGACAGGCAGATGGTAGCAAGAATTGCATTGCACTGGAGTCCAGGAAGAGAACAGGAGGCCACCACCCACGGAGGGACATGGGTCACAGGTTCTTTTGGGACATCACTTAATTAGGCTGTTTGAGTTCCTTCAATAAGATGAAACATTACACACTACTCCAGGCAAACTCATTCATGACGTTTGCCTACACATGACAATAGCTTTACTCTGGAATATTTTAACACTAAAATTGATTGAAGTCATCAGTCATGGTGGGTCTCCACGGTAATGAAACGTGATCAAAGATAAAGAAGCATTGCCATCGGTCACTATAGTCCTGAAGATAGATCAGCTCAGGAGAAAGTGACAGTTGGAACGTATGTAGGTGGATCCCCGAGAGACCCCATCAGAGGGGTTGGGAGTGAAAGTATTAGTAGCTCAGTCGTGTTTGACTCTTTGCGACCCCATGGACTATAGCTTGCAGGCTCCTCTGTCCATGGATTTCTCCAGGCAAGAACACGAGTGGATTGCCATTCCTTTTTCCAGGGAATCTTCCTGACTTGGGGATCAAACCTGGGTTTCCTGCATTACAGGTGGATTCTTTACCATCTGAGCCGTGGGGGAAGTGATATTTCTAAATTCAAATTTAATGCTTGAGTGAAACTTGTCATATTCCTTGCAGAAAGAGGACACCGTTTAAAACTCGCACACATACGATAGCATTGCAGCTATTTTCCACAAGGCATGTTCATCTATATGCAACAGCGAAGACATGAACATAATTACCATAAGTCATTTTGATGTTCTAAGTGGTGTTTTGCATTGCTTTGATAGAATAACCCTTGGCAACCTTTCTCAAACAGCAGTGCTTCTAATTGTTATTAGCTTCATTGTTTTTAGCTCTTGACAGGGTGATTTTCTTCTACAATCTGAGATTTTCTTTTTCAAAAGCCTTGGACCCCTTTGAAATGTGTTTGGAGTAGAGAATTTTTTTATGCAGTATAAACTTGAATTGATGGAGGTTTTTAATAATGAGAAGTCTGCTGTCATCTCAGGTTTCATATTTTTATCAAGATCTTTTCTGTGTTTTCGCTGCCATTTCTCTGAATGTAACTCTGAAGATGGCAACTCTCTTCCAGGCAACTAGGTAGCCATCTGGTGATTCAAAGCTTTTATGGCCCATTGTCCTGGGATGGACTTTCCAGCTGGCTCAGTGATAAAGAATCCACGTGCCAATGTGGGAGATGCAAAAGGTGTCGGTTCAATCCTTGGGTCAGGAAGATCCCCTGAAGTAGGAAATGGCAACCCACTCCAATATTTTTTGCCTGGAAAATCCCATGGACAGAGGAGTCTGGTGGGGTACAGTCCATGGGGTAGCAAACAGCTGCGCAGAACTGAGGGGCTGAACACACATTCTAGTATAGCAAATGGATAGCCTTAGAGGAGCCTGGACCCTCAGAGTCCCCGTCTTCTGAGTAACGATGCTTATCAGCAGTGATCAATTTACTCTGGGGATGTTAACTTGCTCTCTGTTTTATACCCTGAAACTTACTTTTAACTATAAGTTTATAAGCAAAGATTGTGATGAGTTTTTCTGACTTTTACTTTACAAACCTCTAGGGTAGCATTCGGCTCAAAACTCCTCTACCTTAATTAGTTTGCTGAAACATTAATCCATATATGCAGTGCTAGAGGACTCAATGTGTGTGATTGTTTACTGGCCTCCAAGCCATCTATAGAGCTGAGAGTTAATATAGAATCTAGCCACTAGATTAACTTAAGGAATATAACGTGTAATGAGAAAGCACCCGGTAAAATTGTACTTAATGACTCAGCAGGCAGCACCATGAGTTACCTGAACACGGGGTGCACATTGGGTTGATTGTGCCAAAGCATTTGCTGAGACCACTGTTCTTATTGTCCTGAAAACCTACCCACCACATCTCCTTTCTGTTAACACTGCTTTATCCTGGTCCAGATTTTAAGTCTGAATGATCGGCCCCTATTTGATTTGTCAGCTTCTTTCCCTTCTGTGAAAAGTTGTGCATGAGGGAATGAAAGATGTATTCCTAGGACTTTTCTTTTTCATATTTATTTACTTGGTGGCTGCGCCACAAGGCATGTGGGATCCTGGTTCCCCAGCCACGGGTTGAACCCAGGTCCCCGGCAATCAAAGCATTGATTCTTAACCACTGGGCTGCGAGGGAAGTCCCATACTAGGAGTTTTCCTCACTTTCACATGACAGATGAGAACATGTGATCTAGCCATTTTATGGCCCGTTTACAAGTAATCTTCACTCTCCAGTCTAGTGATCAGATTGCACATAGGTTGGTCCCATCCTGCACCAACACTCTTTCCTTCCAGCCCCAGCTTCCTCCTGCTGGGCATGAAGGACTTCTTACATAGGTAAGTAAATATCATACCCCTCCCCCCAGGTCAATATCATACCCCACAATATTCATCGGAAGGACTGATGCTGAAGCTGAAGCTCCAATACTTTGGCCACCTGATGGGAAGAGCTGACTCCTTGGAAAAGACCCTGATGCTGGGAAAGGTTGAAGGCAGGAGGAGAAGGGGACAACAGAGGATGAGATGGTTGGATGGCATCACTGACTCGATGGACATGAGTTTGAGAAAGCTCTAGGAGTTGGTGATAGGGAAGCCTGGCATGCTGCAGTCCATGGGGTCGCAAAGAGTTGGACACGACTGAACTGAACTGAACAAGTTCAGCGTCATTCCATTACTTTCTCCTGTACGCTGCACATAGCAGACTCTTGAATTGCCCGTGTTCCTATAGGTGTACACACGGGAGACATGAATCCAGCCTCTAGAATAGAGGATGGCCTGGCGGCAGTCCTGGCCACCATTCACTTGCCCTCTCCTTGTCTGCAGAAAGCTCTCCCTGGTCTTCCACTTTCTAACAGGATTTCTACAGTCTTTGATTCACAGTTCCTTTTAACAAAACTTTACGGAGTTCCTAACACACAGGGGACGGAGAAGGCAATGGCACCCCACTCCAGTACTCTTGCCTGGAAAATCCATGGACGGAGAAGCCTGGTTGGCTGCAGTCCATGGGGTTGCTAAGAGTCGGACATGACTGAGCAACTGCACTTTCACTTTTCACTTTCATGCACTGGAGAAGGAAATGGCAACCCACTCCAGTGTTCTTGCCTGGAGAATCCCAGGGACGGGGGAGCCTGGTGGGCTGCCGTCTATGGGGTCACACAGAGTCGGACACGACTGAAGCGACTTAGCAGCAGCAGCAGCAACACACAGGGGAAGGGTAACACGAGTTTCCTGTTGAGTAAGTGTTCATTTTGACTCTCCCTCCTCTGAAACCGTGCCATTTCTGAATGTCACGGGGACTGGGTTGTGACGTCATCAGGGTTCCCAGATGGAACTGGCAGTAAAGAATCCGCCTGCCAAAGCAGGAGATGCAAGAGACCCGGGTTCCATCCCTGGGTCGCACCTGCCAACGTAGGAGACGCAAGAGACCCGGGTTCCATCCCTGGGTCGGGAAGATCCCTGGAGAAGGAAATGGCAGCCCACTCCAGTATTCTTGCCTGGAGAATCCCGTGGACAGAGGAGCCTGGCGGGCTACAGCCCATGGGGTTGCAAAGAGTCAGACACAACCGGGTGACTGAACACCCACATTGTGACGCGATCAGTGATGGATGACAATTCCATTATTGAAAACTGCGTTAAGAATCGTGGAACGCAGACTTGGGGAAAAGGAGTCATCACGGCTGGGCTGGTGTTCTGGGCATGTTGGCTTTACTACAACTTGATTGCGTGGCCTTCAGACTGTTAGCACGTGATCCTGATGACCAAGGCTCATTCAGATTCCTAGGATGCACTTCTTCAGTTTCTCTGCAGAAGAAAGTAAATACCAGAAAGCATGATGTTCATTGTTGCGGATACAAGTCTCTTAAGGAAGAGGTTTTACAATACATATGAAGCTTTGATTTGGACTGAAACCCAGTTTTAAAGTGTCTCCTGCATGCCCCCTTATATGCTTGACATCCAGATTTACTGTCCAATCCTGGATGTATTTCAATAAAATAAGACTGTTAACACTAGAGGAAAAGATATCTGTGAAACAGCATAACGGTGACCTCAATTATTAGGAACGTAAGAAGCACTCCATACGTGCCTTATACAGTAATCATTGTGAGACTTAATTTGGAGCAGCTTTCCTTATTTGCCCGATAAATTCTATTTTGTTATTTGCTATGACATTACGCTTCCAAGGGAAGCTGTGCGTGGTCTCCACCTGTTTTAAATAGCGTGCGTCTCGATTACAAACTTGCCTTCGTGAAACGTTAGAGTCTCACGGTTCATGTTAAAGCTAATGTTGAACTGGAAAACACATCAGTTAAATTTATCTTTTAGATTTGATGCAAAACCCGTGCACGCTGGTGCTTTGCCTGCTATTAACGGAGACGAGAATCTGATTCTTTTTTCAAAAGTTCATTTTCTTTTTCAGGACCATGAAATACCACACTGAACTTGACCCCGAACAGGCTTTCAGTTTCAAACTGGATGAGAAAAGCATTTAAAGAATCATGTGTGAGTCCATTTCAGGGAAAGAGAAGGAACATTTAAAGTTGCTAAGTCCTCTCTGAATTGTTTAGATGCACATTCAAGTCAGTGGTCCAACCCTGGGCACACAAAGGCTTGAGTAATCAATACAGCTTTAGCGTGAAGGTCGCTGCTGCGTATTAACGCTGCACTTGTCTGACACACTGACCTGCAGAGCCACGTTCACAATTACATTTACTGCCAAATATATTGTTAAGCAGACAAATGGGTGGCTGGCTCTCCACAGATGTGTGCATATTCCTGAAGCAGTCACACGTCACAAAGGAAAACGTTTAGCTAGGATTCTGCAATGAGAACACTAGACTGTGAAAACATAATTAGGTTTGCAATTTAAAATACATCTTAGTTACATAATAAATAGGGGGTGGGGGCATGGGTACTGCAAAGTAAGCTTTGGACCACAAAAAACTGGGAGATATACTGAAGGAGACTGTCATCGATCTGTCTGAAGCACAGAGCAGGGGAAGGTGATTGGTATTAGCTGGTGTCTGCAGGACAAAAAGCAGGAGTCTGTGACCCTGAACCAAGGAGGGAGGTTTGCTTTGGGAAAAAACCATCAGCCAGTGCAAAGGTGATATGTTACGGAATTTTTCTAAATACTCATTAATCTCAGGTTTTTGTGCTAGAAAGCAGAAAATACATGAATATGATCATCAAGGAATTTATTTCTTCAGGTCTCTATACAAAGTGTAGGATATTGCCTTGTTTTAGTGATACAACTTTTAATTCCAAGTCAAAACTGTGTAGAAATTCTGATCACACATTTTTACACTTGTTAATTGCATGAACGTATATTGAATATTGGGCTTCCCTGGTGGCCCAGTGGTAAAGAACCTTCCTGCCAATGCAGGAAATGTGAATTTGATTTCCAGGTCAGGAAAATCCCCTGGAGAAGGAAATGGCAACCCACTCCAGTATTCTTGCCTGGAGAATCCCGTGCATAGGGGAGTCTTTTGGGCTACAGTCCATGGGGTCGCAAAAGAGTCGGACACAATTTAGCGACTAAACAGCAACAGTAACAAATATTGAATATTATTTGCCAGGTCTTATGAGGCTCGACAAAAATATGAGGTTGCAGAAAACAATGTTTTCCTTTGGATGCTCAGCTGGGTGTGAAGGACTGACACTAGAAGAAATACTGCAAAAATCAATGAGCTAGACACTGGGATAAAGATCACTTGTTCTCTTTCTGGTCTGTCTTTACCTATGGCTTTCTTCACCCCAGCCTCATTTAAGATTCCCAGTTATTTTAGGGGGCATCACAGCGGGATCATGGCACAGAGAAAAGACTTCGGAGTCAACAGACCTGGGCTCTCACCCTTGAATAATGTTAATTTCTTTGTGTTTTTTTTTTTTAAGATTTTTTTTTGATGTGGACCATCTTTAAAGTCTTTATTGAATTTGTTATAATATTGTTTCTGTTCTTTGGTTTGGTCTTTGGCCTGGAGACACGTGGGATCTAGCTCCCTGACAAGGGATTGAGCATGTACCCCTTGCTTTGGAAGGTAAAGTCTTAACCACTGTACCACTGGGGAAGTTGTTGTTCAGTCACTAAGTCATGTCCAGCTCTTTGCGGCCCCATGGACTGCAGCACGCGAGGCTTCCCTGTGATTAAAACGTTAAAAGCTATCGTATCAAGGAACTCCAGTGAAAATACAGGGACATCTATGCCAAAGCAGGCAGAGAAATGACTTGTATATTCGCATCCCTTCCTTCTTTCAAGTTTTCAATTCCTATCATGAGCTTGATTTGGGGAAAGCAAGGAAGACTGTGGCAGGTGTCCTGATCTCAAATGGCCACAACCCACAGGTACTGATGTGACAGTGAGAAGCTCAAGGCAACGGGGCGTGCACTGGAGGGACCCTGATGTTCATGGAAGGACAGGGAGCTTTTCTGGGAGGATGTAGCAGCTATACTTTATCTTACAGGATGACGGGTTTATAGAGGTGAAGATAAGGCAGAGGAAACAGTACAAAAAGATACGGAGCATCAGACAAGGTTGCAAGTTGGAGACTGGCAACTGAGAAGGTTGTGCAGATGGATGGGGTGACACTGGTCTTTGACTTTGATGGAGGAAGAGTGTCTAGATTTGTTCTCCTTCATGAAACAGCTAAACAGTAAGAAGCAACTTATGAAGGAGCCGTATCTAGATGATGCCCATGAGGCAGCAAGTGATGGTGAGTCCGGGGAGAGGGGGACACAAAGGGGGTGAGACCTATGTTGGTTCTGCTTCTAGAAGTATCTCCAGGCCATAGCACAGAAGGGTGCACAGTGGAACCCTTAGGTATCATCAAGCTGAGAAGATGGGCCTGGGAGTCCAGCAAGGGCAACGTGGTCAACTCAGCACATATAACAAAATACAAGAAAAACCATTTGAAAAAGAAAAATCCAACATCTGTTCCAAACCAAATTTCTCAGGATGTCAGGAAGAGAATGATAGAGGTCATCTGTGGAAAATCTACAGCTACCATCATATTTCATGGTGAAAGACTGGCTTCTGTTCCTCAGTTCAAGAATTAGATAGGGACAGCCATCTCCACCAGCTCTATCAATGGTGTAGCGGTGGTTATAACTGGTGAAGGAAGGCAAGGAGAAGGAGTAAAGTGCATTGAGAACGTAAAGAAAAATTAAGCTGTCATTCACAGACGATGTTATCATCTACATTGAATGTTTTACAGAATCTTGTTCATGGATCAGAGGCCACAAATGATGAAGAAATCTCTGCTCCTGAGATGGTCTATAGATTTGGTGCAAACTCGGTCAAAATTGTAGCAGACATTTTTGTAGAAACTTGTAAGCTCATTCTGCAATTCAATTAGAAATACAAAGGACCTAAATAGCCAAAATATATTTGAACAAAACAATTAGAGTTGGAAGCCTTATATCCTCTATGTCAAGGTGTAACTAAGACATGAATATGCTGGATTAGATGTTAACAAATAAATCAGTGGAATAGAACAGAGTCCAGGTAGACCCACAGATACATATGTGGTCAACTGGTTTTTGACACAAGCCAAGGTAATTCAATCTGGAAATAATAGTCTTTTTAGTCAATAGTGGTGGAATGATAGCCATATGCAAAAAATAAACAGTAAGTTTGACAAACTGAAATACATTCAAAACTTTAGTGGAAATGGATCATACCTGTGTGTGTGCTCAATTGCTAAGTTGTATCTGACATTGCGACCCCATGGACTGTAGCCTACCAGGCTCCTCTGTCTATGGGATTTCTCAGGCAAGAATGGGTTGCAAGTGGGTTGTCATTTGCTTCTCCAGGGGGTCTTCACAACACAGAACTGAACCTGCGTTTCTTATGTCTCCTGTATTAGCAGGCAGATTCTTTACTGCTGAGCCACGTGGGAAGGCCCGAAATGGATCATGCTTACATTTAAAAGCTAAAACTATAGAAATCTTAGTGACTTTCAGTTTGGGAAAAGTTCCTCAGAAGGCAAAACCCACAAAGTATAAGAAAGAAAATGCAAGAATTGAAATTTTTACCATTAAAGTCTTTTACTCTTCAAAAGAGAGAGTTACAAAAAATTAAAAGATATAGATGAGAAAATATTTGCAAAAAATATGTTAAATGAAAGATGTGTATGATGTAATCCTACAATTGAGCTACAGAGGCAAACAACTTAATTGTAAAAATGTGCAAAGGTTGTGAGGCCACCCTTTGCTGAGGAAGATATACAGGTGGCATGTAGTCCATGAAATGATTTCCAATGTCATTGGTCATTAAATAAAAGCCAGTGAAAACCTCTGGGATACACTAGGATGTAGTGTATCCTAGGATATACTCAGTACACTACATACCTCTAGAATGGCTAAAAAAAAGAGGCCAATTTTACCATATGTGGTTTAGGATATGGAACAACTGATACTCTAATATCCTGCCGGAAGAAGTGAAAAATGGCACAAGCAATTTTGGAAACTGTTTGATTCTCTCTTTAAAATGAAATATACATCTGCCCTAAGTACCAGTCATTCTACTGCTAGATATTTACTCAAGAGAAGTGAAGGCATAGTGTGTTAGTCGTTCAGTCGTGTCTGACTCTGTGACCCCATGGACTCCCCAGCCAGGCTCCTCTGACTATGGAATTTCCCAGGCAAGAATCCTGGACTGGGTTGCCATTCCCTTCTCCAGAGCATCCTCCCAACGCAAGGACTGAACCTGGGTCTCCAGCATTGCAGGCAGAGTTTTTACTGTCTGAGCCACCAGGGAAGTCCAATGAAATAAAAGCATACCTTCATACAAAGGCTTTTACACGATTTTCATAGCACTTTTAAAAGAACAGCCACAGACTAAAACCAAAATGGGTATCAACAATTGAATGGAGAAACAGATTGGAGCTTATCTATTCAGTGAGACCCTATTCAGCAACAAAAGAGAGAGTTGATAGACCCAACCATGTGAAGTGAAGTGAAGTCAGTTAGTTGTGTCCAACTTTTTGCGACCCCAGAGACTGTAGGGTATCAGGCTCCTCCGACCGTGGGATTTTCCAGGCAAGAATCCTGGAGTGGGTTGCCATTTCCTTCTCCTGATGAATACGAATGAAACTCCAAATTATTATGTTTGGTGGAAGAATCCAGAAAAGCTATATATACTTTATGATTTTTATTTATATAAAACTCTAGGAAATACAGCCCAACCATAGTGTAACTTTATTAATAACTTCCTGGAAATGGGGGTGAGAACTTTTGAGGGTGATGGGCCTGTTTAGCATCCTGGTTCTGTGGACAGTTTTAAAGGTGACTACATGTGCACGCTTTGTATTTGTGCTGCTTATTGTATGTCAGTTGTGTCTCGTTAAGAATGGAAAAATAATGGGAAGAAATTCTACTTTGGTGTTTAAGGTCACAGGAGCTGCTTATATGATTATAGGCAGAAAGTTGCTTGGTCAGATTTCCATCTGATGTAGCTCTGCTTGGACACAAAGAGGAGAAGAATTGAAATATACTAGCCACTAGGGAATTTGAGTGTTGACTCATAACAAGAAATGATGAGGTGGGAACTATGCAGAAAGCAGTGAGATGGAAAGACAGTGACCAGCACAGTATCTAGAACTGGGAGAAAATCCTGGCTATAAGTTACCAACTTTGTGGCTAGCGAAATATGATTTACTTCTTTGGTAATATTTTATAAAAACTAGGGTAATGATAGTCAAGTATTGATATTTGTTCATGTTACTAATGGATAGTAGTATCAGTTATTTCTGAGCACTAAATGCAATTTATACATGTGTGTGGTTGGCATTCAGTGTTAATGTGGAATGTGCTACATGTACTTTGAGTTTTCTTTGTCACCTAATGTAAGTCAAATCAAATCTGTTTTATACCATTATATACTGAGGAATAATTAAAAGGCAGTCAGCATTGTTCTTTAATGGGTATAGGGTTTCAAAGTTGCAAGATATAAAGAGTTCTGAAGGTTGACCTAAATCAAATCCCTTATGATTATACAGTGGAAGTGAGGAATAGATTTAAGGGCCTAGATCTGATAGATAGAGTGCCTGAAGAACTATGGAATGAGGTTCGTGACATTGTACGGGAGACAGGGATCAAGACCATCCCCATGGAAAAGAAATGCAAAAAAGCAAAATGGCTGTCTGGGGAGGCCTTACAAATAGCTGTGAAAAGAAGAGAGGCGAAAAGCAAAGGAGAAAAGGAAAGATATAAGCACCTGAATGCAGAGTTCCAAAGAATAGCAAGAAGAGATAAGAAAGCCTTCTTCAG
>SJYT01029294.1:7092-99761 GCA_006410635.1 Cephalophus harveyi | reverse complement strand
ATTGATGCTTTTGAACTGTGGTGTTGGAGAAGACTCTTGAGAGTCCCTTGGACTGCAAGGAGATCCAACCAGTCCATTCTGAAGGAGATCAACCCTGGGATTTCTTTGGAAGGAATGATGCTAAAGCTGAAACTCCAGTCCTTTGGCCACCTCATGCGAAGAGTTGACTCATTGGAAAAGACTCTGATGCTGGGAGGGATTGGGGGCGGGAGAAGAAGGGGACGACCGAGGATGAGATGGCTGGATGGCATCACTGACTCAATGGATGTGAGTCTGAGTCAACTCTGAGAGATGGTGATGGACAGGGAGGCCTGGCGTGCTGCGATTCATGGGGTCGCAAAGAGTCGGACACGACTGAGCGACTGAACTGAACTGAACTGAACTGAAGGTTGACTGCACAGTAATAACGTACTTGACACTAATTGTACTAAATTGTACATTTAAAAAAGGGCTTCCCCAGTGTCTCTGTGATAAAGAATCTGCCTGCAATGCAGGAGATGCAGGAGACCTGGGTTCAATCCTTGGACGGGGAAGATCCCCTGGCGAAGGAACTGGCAACCCGCTCCAGGATTCTTGCCTGGGAAATCCCATGGACAGAGGAGCCTGGCGGGCTACAGTCCATGGGGTCACAAAAAGAACACAATTGAACAACTGAAAAATACAGCAACCCCTCTCTCAAGAGGTAGAGTTCATATTTATATTTTACAAATAAGGAAAATGAAATTAAAAATTTTGTCCAAGAGCATACATCTGAGAATCTGCAGAATACATATTCAAATCATAATATTTTTATTACAAATCTCATACTCTTAAACTGTATGTCCTCTGTTTGTGGGTGCTTGCACGTGTATAAATTTTGATACATGTATGTATGCAAGGAAAAATACACAGTATGTAAGTACTTAGAAAGAGTGGCCAAAGAATAAAATTTTGTTGTTTATTTCATTTTTCTATAAAATTAACACAGTAAAATTCCAGGAATAATAGCTAATTGGGCCCCATCTCTGTCATCAAATGTTGTTAAAATATTGGCATGTATTTTATTACAACCTTATTCAAGTCTTTGATAAAAATTGTTGAAATATTTTACTCAATGACTTATAGTTTTCATGTCCTAAGAACTTGTACATGCCACTTAGTGGAAATAACAAATACATTGAATTTTCCCTATTTAAAATGTAGTAATTCCCCATACATTCCATATCTATTTCTTTTTATTCTCATGTAAAGATTGCTGTAAATTACATTCATTAAAACTGTATTACGTGGCATGGGACTTAAAATATGTTTATTACAAAAGCACTGGCTATAGCTTCTGTATATTTTAGGCTTCTTTATGTAGAGTGTTACTCATAAGCAAATTCAAACTAAATTATTATGTGCATTTACCCTTAGTGACGCATTTAAATCAGGTATCTTTATAAACTCAAAGAGTAGAATCTGCTAAGAATATGATTTAATGTGTTTAATTCTACTTAAAATTTAATGATTACCATAATAAAGACATCATTACAGAATGATAATCCAGATGGTAATTAACATTTCTATTTTGTTGCTTCAAGGTCAACACCGTGCAGGAGAAGCCTGTTGCTTCCTTTTCCGCATGACATTCCTTTTCACTGTGCTAAACAGTCAGAGCACAGATTGATATGGCTTTTGCCCTCACTCTCCAAGCTGCATCTGAATCTTGCTGGTTAGAGGCAGGGAAATTACTGAGTCTGCCACTCTGCGTCATCCTCTGCTCCCCTCTTTAAAGGGGAATTGTAGTGACACCGTTCATGCTGCTGCGGTTAAGCATTTCTATTAGAAAACCAGTCTTTCTTCTGAGATTAATACTTTCCCTGTGCAAACAGCCTACTCATTTAAATCAGGCAAAAATTATCTATGAAACCAATAACTCTGAAATTGTCATTTTGAGGGCAAAATGGAGAAAAAGTAAAAGCAGGCTGCCGTGTAATGAGGTACAAGTTGTGCACTGAACAATTCCAGGGAGTGCCATTCACACAGAGCTGTGCATCAGCCCTTCTGAGTTCCCAATTATGAGCAACTTAAGTAGGGGAGGGAAAAAAACAACAGTTGTATTAAGCTAAAAGTTCATCTCTAATAAGTCCTTGAGAAATACTGCATTAAAATTATAGTTAGTTGGCAAATTCTTAAAGGAATTGTATCTAAGATGCTACTTCCTGAGTGTGAGAGATACGGTCGGCATAGAGCTCCTGAAGGTGACAGAGGCAAGTTCACACTTCATCCTGTGCGTGTACAGGAGAAGTTGCCCCCCTGGTGCCTTGGTTCCTATGCTTGTAAGCAGGGAGCTGAAATCCCTTGTTCGGCTGGGGCTAGGCAGCTGGTAAGGTGCGTCCATTGCTCTGAGCTGTTGGAATGAGCTCAATATGTTTATTTAGAGATTAATTCTTTTATCGTGACAGATGGTCCACCAAATATGGTGTAGCTTGTTTTTTCAGAGCATACTTTCTGGGCTTCCAGCTTTTATTTAGGCCATGATATCAGGTACTCTGCAATTTACAGTGTAGTAGTAGTATATAGGGTACATTACAAGCGTCTTTTTGCTTGTTTGGTTCGGTTCGGTTTGTTGGTTTTGTAGTTGGAGGCAGTTTCCCTGAACTACGGTAAAAGGTCATTTGAAAGAACGGGAACGCGCCACATAGCCCCCTGGCTCAGTACTGCATCGTTTCCAATTCTTAGCCGTCCTCTCCAGTTTATCAGGGCTTCCTTTACTCAGACAGTAAAGGATCTGCCTGCAATGCAGGAGCCCCTGGTTTGATTCCTGGGTTGGGAAGATCCCCTGGAGGAGGACATGGCAACCCACTCCAGTGTTCTTGACTGGAAAATTCCACGGACACAGGAGCTGGCGGGCTACAGTCCGTGGGGTCACAAAGAATCGGACACAATTGAGCAAGTAACACACACTTTGGGTTTATTTATTGGGTTCGTCACTGAAAATGGACATATATTTCTATTTGTTTCACAGCTGGAAATAGTTAAGCCAAGAACAAAACCTCCAACCCCAAGGGAAGGATGAGCCCTTGGGGCATGGCAAGGTCTGCTGGGGTCAGAGGTGGGTTTTCCTGGACAAGATACCTCAACGTTCTGGCCCAACAGCCGTCCCAAGAGTGAACACCTGAGTTCTCTTAGAATGTGATTGCCTTCTGCAATGACTGGGGCCAAAGCAGCAACAGCAATGACCCAGGAGAGAGGATGAAAATCATGATGTTTTTATGTTTCAGACTGTGAGGTCCCCGAAGTGAGGCGATGCTCCTGCCTTCTCTCTCTTGCACCCCTGGGGATCTTCCTAGCAGCTGGTGGCTGCTCAAAATACGGGTCTTGAAGGCATGAATAAATAAAGGGTTGTCTCTCCACATGCACTGTCTCATTGGATCTGGCAAAGACTCCTTTGAATTTTCATTTCAATGAATATTGAGCACCAAGAAGCTGACAAACGCAAGTTAACGTCTCTAACATCTAAGAGCTGGCGCTGGGCCAGAGCACGTAACGGTACGAAGGATCAAGGGTGTGGATGTATCTTGCTCTGCGGGGCCCTGAGGGTGGCCAGAGAGGGATGGGTTAACCCCTGCGCACTCCTGGAAGGCGAGCAACCATTCTGTAGCCACCCAAATGGAGGGAGCCTGTTCAAAGCAAACTCTTCACATTAGTGTGTATATCCGGTCAACCTGGTGATTTTACCAAAATCCAGATTCTGATTCAGCAAGTTTGGGGTGGGACCCAAAATTTTTCATTTCTAACGTATGCTGGGTGAAGCTGATGCTAATGGTCCATGGTCTGTATTTTGAGTATTTAGACCATGGAAGGGAGAAGGCCACGTTTAGGTTGATGTACTGTATCCAGAGCATTGCCTCCAGAGTGGTGGTCGTGTGCCCTAGGAACACACAAGCTGAGAATGGGAAGGGACTGTTAGCTTCTTAGATTTTCCTATCAGCTTCTGAAAAGGTCTATTTTTATTTAGCATGTATGACATTTTAAAAGTTACATATGTATAAGACATATTCATGTATATAGACATATTTGTTTGAGAAGATGCTTGATTTTCTTCTAATAGAGGGGCATGTTAAAAGGGCAAAAAGATAGGATTAGACAGGACTAACAGTGCCCAGGAAAAGGCAAGGCATAGACTGTTATCTCATTTTTCAGAGAGAGACACTGAGGCTCTGAAATGTCTCGTGATTTTCCCAGGCTCTCAAAGCTGAGGCCCAAATGAAGACCTTTGACTCCAAGTCTAGTGCTCTTTGCTCACACTTAGCCAGGGAACAGAGCCATAAAATAAGTCAGAGGACCGGGGGAAGGCTCACCTGTGAATGCACGTGTCTTCTGACCTCTAATAAAACATGGGCAGGAAAGGAAAATTGCAAAAGCCAGATTGTCTTACATAAGCATCTCATCTGAGATACAACCTTTCTTGCTGGTGTCGTTAATCACCTCGCCCCTTCCCTTCCCCTAGGAATCCCTGGTGGCAGTGCAGATACAAGCTGTTCCGTATCTCTGTTGTGGCTAGCTCAAGATCAATTAGTATTGTTCACAGAGCTGTCGTGTAGAAATACAACAGAGGACGTGGGCAAAGTCAGCTATCGTGAGGCCAGAGGACCCAGCTGAGTGGCCTATGAGCCTGTAGGAACAATGACGTGGCTGTCCCATCTGATGATGTCAGCCTGAACTTTGAATGTGGTCATTTCTGTTTTTTTCTTGGAAGAATGTAGCCATAAACTGGGGAGGAGTAGAGTGAGAAGTGGAACTTTACCCATGGAAGTACTTGCTTTGTTAGGGATCTGGAAATGAATCAATTCCCTTTTGACATTGTGGAAAGTCTTTGGCAAATCACTTTCCTCCAAGGGCTGGGGAAGGAGGCCCTGGAGACAGGCCCTGAGGAGGGAATGGGCTTTCCTGCCCAATGCACGGAAAGTCAAAAGTACACGCACCATTAGAAAACAATTAAAGAGAGTCTTTAGAATGTGCTAAAATGTGTGTGTGTTCTGTCCTTTGCTCCAGCCTCCAGCACTCTCTCCTCTGTTATTTTTGTGAGCGCTTTAAGCCCTGCAGGCATAGGAGGTTTGGACGACTGAGGGCTCGGCCCTTCCAAGCGCTGACCTGGCTTTCAGACTAGAGCCTCACTGGCTCCCGGCCAAACTGCACTTTGACTTGGTCTTGAACTTCTCACCACCATGATTACGAACCAAATCTATGGAATGTATGGCTGTGGATGGTTGACTGTTCATTCCTTTGCTCACTCAGTTATTCAGTTACTGACTTTAGCAAGCCAGCCTTGCATAGCACCTCCCAAGTGCTGGCCACTGTAGGGGTCGTGGGAGAATATGTACCATCCTCACCTACCGAGAGCCCCTCACCCACTGGAGGGTGGATCAACAGGTGAACACAGTCCGATGGGATGCGTGCTGGCAGGGAACAGACCCAGTGATGGGGAAGGGGAGTCTAGTTCCAGACCCTGTATTTTTTAGCAGTCCTTTGAAGGCCTTGGCGATCGCTGGAGACATCAGCAAATTCCGTAACAGGGGAGAAAAGTGACACTTCCGGAATAATGGGCAAGCATATCTATCTATCTATCATACTTTTGAAAATATATACACACATATAAAGGCTTCCTTGATGGCTCAGCAGTGAAGAATCTGCCTCCAGTGCAGGAGGTGTGACGGGAGCCCCAGGTTTGATCCCTGGGTGGGGAAGATCCCCTGGAGAAGGCAATGACAACCCACTTCAGGATTCTTGCCTGGGAAATCCCTATGGACAGAGGAGCCTGGTGGGCTGCAGTCCATGGGACTGCAAAGAGTCAGACACAATTTAGTGACTAAACAATGACAACAATGCACATATACACACTGATATGCACACACGAATATACATATATACACTTAAATATACATATACGGGCTTCCCTTGTGGCTCAGCTGGTAAAGAATCCGCTTGCAATGCGGGAGACCTGGGTTCGATTTCTTGGTTGGGAAGAGTCCCTGGAGAAGGGAAAGGCCACCCACTCCAGTATTCTGGCCTGGAGAAGTCCATGAATTGTATAGTCCATGGGGTCGCAAAGAGTAGGACACGACTGAGCAACCTTCACTTATATACATGTACGTACTAATATACACATAGATATATACACATTTGTGTATATATAATTCACATATACTATATATACACATATAATAAATATATGCATATATAAATGCATTTTCTCATTTTCCCTCACTAGTATCGTAAGATATTAATACTGCCAGTGTACAGCAAATTAGATTAAAATTTAGAAATTCTAAATGTTAGCCAAAGTTACTCTGAATCCACACAGTTTTGACTCCAAAGTGAACACTGTTTCTGTAAACATGGCCTTAGAAAGGAGACAGAGTGGCTAGTTCTTGGCAGTATACCATGTGTGTGTGTGTGTGTGTGTGTGTGTATGTGTGTGTGCACGCATGCACGCTCAGTCACTAAGTCATCTCCGACTCTGCAGCCTTATGGACTATAGACCACCAGGCTCCTCTGTCCTTAGGCTTTCCCAGGCAAGAATACTGCAGTGCGTTGCCATTGCCTTCTCCAGGGAATCTTTCTGACCCAGAGATCAAACTCGTATCTCCTGCCAGCATCTCTTGTGTGGGCAGGCAGATTCTTTACCACTTGAGCCACCTGAGAAGCCCTGCTTTAATTGAGTGTGTAGAAAAGAAGCACGGCTGTTGTTCTTTCAAACTTTCTTTGGTTAAGGGAGCTACTTGCTTTTTGCTTTCTGCGCTCAGATTCTTTCATGTATCCTAGGTCACTCACTACAGTAACACAGTGAAGCCTTAATTCCTTTCCAAGAGCTAATCTCTCGGCGAAGAACTCCTCTGTGCCACCGAGCAACGGCCTAGGTAACAAATGTTTCCATGTTAATAATTCCCTTTCAGAGCATTTGGGTCTTAGACCATCAACTTTCAACAATTCTGAAATCACATTTTAGAGTTTCAAGGCGGCGGATCTTGTATTCTGCCATGAATTTCTCAGTAGCTGTGAATCTGACACCTTGAAAACATATTTTCATGGATAAGAATAGAAACCAAGGGGAGCTTCAGCCTAACTCTGCAAGATTATTCTGGGTTTTACATATTAAAGGTATGTACTCTTGGGTCTGAGATCTGAGAAACCGCTCACTTGAGGGAGAAGGAAGGGGGGGTAGTGCATCAAAAATCTTTCCATTTTCCCAACTTCCAGAGAACACAGGTTCTTCTGTATCCTGTAGCCCACCAGCTCCTCTCAGGGTGCCTCAGTCTGGGTCGACCCAGCTTCTGATTCTCACTGCTTTGGTCAAAGGGCAAATGTGGGTGAGGAGTCACCGAGCTCCCAGTCACCCCACTTACTGAGTGTCTCAGTCAACTCAGGGCTACCATAGCTAAACATCCCAGACTTGGTGGTTTATACAACAGGGACTTTTTGTTTTTCTCTCATGTTCTGCAGGCTGAGAAGTCCAAGGTCAAGGTGCTGACTCAGTTTCCCTGGTGAGGGCTCCCTTATTGGCTTGCAGGTGGATGGCTTCTCACTGTGTGCTCATAAGGAGACAGTGATCCCTTTCGCTTCTTGTTAAGCCAGCTCACACCACCATGAGGCTGCACCCTCTTCATTCCATCTAACGCCACCTCCCAAAGGCATCATTCTCTAATGCCATCATATTAGGGGTTATGGCCTCAACATAACAAACTTGGGCAGGGGACACAGTTTAGTACACCATCCTCAGCCAGTCCTAAAGGAAATCAGCCCTGATTCTTGGAAGGACTAATGTGGAAGCTGAAGTTGCAATGCTTTGGCCACCTGATGCGAAGAGCCGACCCATTGGAATAGACCCTGATGATGGGAAAGATTGAGGGCAGGAGGGGAAGGGAACAACAGAGAATGAGACGTTGGATAGCATCACGACTCAATGGACATGAACGTGAGCAAACTCTGGGAGATAATGAAGGACAGAGGAGTCTGACGAGCTGTAGTCTGGATCGCAAAGAGTTGGGCACGACTTAGCGATTGATCAACAGCAACACCCTGAGAAATATAGTGTCCCGGGCATGAGTAAAGTGCGGTGCTCAAGCTGGAGAACGAGAAACGCCCACATCAGTAATTTATACTGTCTTGGAGCAAAGTCATGGGGTGTGGACTAGCGTCCCTCCCAGTGGATACTTACAAGCAAGATGCTAGAAACTGACAAAGGAAAATGTCCCCTAATTACAGGAGAAGGGGTAATAACAGTCCCCTGGGCCCTCAGAACTACAGCAGGGAGGCTCATAGGATGAAGAAGGGGAGCAGTTCCCACGGGGCCTCTGGGCATTCAGTGGACTTCCTGGGTCTCCCAGTGACTCTCTTGCATTTAGAGTAAAGTCCTCCAATTCATTTCCCAATTCCTGCTCCACATTCCCTCAAATCCTTACAGTCTCTCATCTCCCCACCCCCTCCCCAGAGGCACTTCCTTCCTTCACCTCCTCCTTCTCTGTATATGTTCTTTCATAACAGGCCTTTGTGATCCACAACTGCAACAGTCAGTAAGTGTTAGTTTTTCCTGAATAATAGGGAAGTGTTTTTCTGTAAGTGCTACCAGGAATTTGGAGAATGGCAAGTGGGAGGAAGCATTTACATTTGTATTTCTTTAATTCTTATTTTATTTGCATGATAAATATAAATAATAAAAGTACCACATTGCCCTATTACAATATTATTCACATCATTTTTTAGAGATAACCTAGCATTAAAATATGTAATAACCCTAGAGACAGAATGGTAAATTAGAAAAAAACAAAATAAAACAAAACACATTTCTTAGAAAGGTCATTCTAACGCAGGACATCACTGATGTGAGAGCATCTCTGACCCCACAGATGAGACTGAACATCCTTTCCTGTCTGTGGCCACTGTACCCATCACATCTATTGTGTTTTAACATCTTATCGCATTATCTTTCAATCACATTCATAGTTAGGAGATGCTATGGGTTCAGATCCAGACCATGCCAGCAAGGCAAATATGACAATGGAGTAAGTAACATAAAAGGTTTTGTTTCCCCAGAGCATGTAAAAGGTATGCTAACACTATACTGTAGTCTATTAAGTGTGCAATAGTATACGTCTAAAAAAGCAATGTATACGCTTTAAATAGAAAATACTTAATGGCTGAAAAATGTGAACCACCATGAGCATCTTCAGCAAGTTTCAGTAGGAACATCAACGATCACTGGCCACAGATCACGAAAACAACTGCAATAATAATGGAAAAGTTTGAAATGTGAGAATCATCAAAATATGACACAGAGATGGGAAATGAACAAATGCTGTTGAGTAAATGGCACCAATAGACAAATGAATAAATGGCGCCGATAGACTTGCTCTGTGCAGGGTTGCCACAAACCTCCAATTTGTGGGAAAAAAAAAACAACACAATTTCTGGGAAGGACCATAAAGCAATGGACAATAAAACGAGGTATGTCTACAAATATTTTCTTCTGTTTCCTGCTCTAATCTTTAAATTCCTTGAGGGCAGGGGCTCTCCTGTCTTCCCCATGGTATACTCAATGTTGAGTGAGACCCCAGACCTGGTGGTGCTTAATAAAAGTTTATCCATTGAAAAAAGTTCTTTGAAGATCATGTAAACACTTAAGTTCATTTGGAGATTATTGTGTATTTAATACACATGGAGTTGATATATGCGAAGTTATATCATTTCCAAAACTGACCAGATTAGGAAATTCTTGACATCCAATCAACTTTCCAGTTTTGCCATTGAATAAGACCAACTATCCTGGGGCCTAAGGAATATAATAAAGTCCCAGATTCAAGCTGGGATTGTCACTAACTGGCTAAGTGAGCTTTGGTAATCTGGGTAAGGTATGGGCCTCCTATTCTTTTCTGAAGATGAGTGAAGTACACAGGATAATGTCTTAATTTATTTAAATTACCAAGATCACACTCTTTCATGTGCAACAATACTATGAGACAATGTAAGCAGTGCGAATATTTTAATATAAAATTACAGTAACCAAGTTTGTGCAAATAGTAAACGTAAAGAACTGCAGAGTTTGCCATAACTCTGAAAGATGATCCCCTTTCTCTCTTTTAATTTTTTTAAAAGAAATTGCTGTAAAGAGCACATATCAACTGTGACAAGGCAGAATATTATTGAAAGCAATATCTAAATTGAACAGATGCTCAGACCCAGCTCCATTTGGGAGATCAAGGGAAGTTTTTTGCTGTTATTTTGGAGAGAAGAAATTGGGAAATAGCTGTGATCTGACAAAGGAGGAATACCAGTGTGTCTTAGACATTAACGTACTTCTTGCCGCTTAGTCACTACATCATGTCTTATTCTTTTGCGACCCCTTGGACTGTATCCTGCCAGTCTCCTCTGTCCGTGGGGTTTTCCAGGCAAGAATACTGGAGTGGGCCATCTCCGCCAGTGGATCTTCCCTACCCAGGGATCAAGCTCATGACTCCTGCAATGGCAGGCGGGTTCATTAACCACGGAGCCACCAGGGAACCCACATTAACTTACTACTAAATGGTAATATTCATTCCATAGGGCTCAGGGTTGCTAGTTCTAAATGTTGGGCTTGGTTTTGAAAAGAGAATCTGCAAAGATAGCAATATGTATGCTCACAGTTTGCATCTCAATGATACATTTGCAGACACAGTCCTGTCCTGGTAATGAGGCTTTCGCCACCACGTGGCCCCGGTGACAGTTGGATCCACAAACAGCAGTTCATCAATTGATTGCAGGTGTTTCCCCTTGGAAAATGAAAACCGCAGGCACAGACCACAAAGTGAGGGAAAATCGATTCTCAACAGCCACACGATCTGGTGGCTGAATACAGCTTTGGGAAACAAATTCTCTTGCTGTAGCATTTATAAATAAATATATTTCACTTATATAATATCAGGCCAGAAACATCCATAGTAATAGGATACATAAACTGAAAACTAATTCCAACATATCTAGAAAGGGGCAAAACCCTTTTTCTTAAGGAATAGAAAATAATATCTCAAAATTCTTATGGAAATTGTTTATGTTTTTATCATGTTTGTTTAAGTTTTGTAGAAAATACTTCTTAACATACATAGAAGAACAATTTGGTCAGAAAACCGTCCAATAATATGTATAATCTTAAGCTCCCAAGTTTGGGATTTTTATATATTTTTTAAATTCTCAAATAGATACTTGATACAATCATGGGCCCTTGGCTTTTCAAGTGAGAGTTTCTTCTTTATAAACATCTTTAGACTTTAAGTGAAGACCTGTGTTTTTCTCCTTATTGACCTGTCTGCCTTTATCTTTTCTTGCTTCGGCTGCTGTAGATCATTCTACCAATGCCATTTTCCATCCACATTTTTTACAGTGTGGCTCACCTGTCTTGGAGTCTAAATAGGCAGGGGTCTGATTGCAAAGTTCAAAGTTTGAAAAATAACTACAAGTGATGGATTATTTATTCAGTGATAAATTTACAAATGTATTAATATTCAAATACCTCTTGATAACCTAGAACCCTGGCAACCAGTTTCTAGTAGTGCTTCTTAGTTTCAATATGTTCCATATAAGGACTATAATTCACAGAAATTATTAAGACTTCTTCATGTTAGCAAATATTATAACCATGACTTTTAGCTCTAGGTCCAGATATAGAGCAGGATTTCTTAACCTCAGCACTATTGAGATTTGGGGTGTTGTTATGGGGTTGTCCTGTGCTTTGTAGGGGTTTCCCAAGTGGCTCGGTGGTAAAGAATCCACCTGATAATTCAGAAGACATAGGTTTGACCCCTGGGTTGGGGAGAGCGCCTGGAGAAGGAAATGGCAACTCACTCCAGCCCTCTTGCGTGAAAAATTCAATGGATAGAGGAGCCAGGGAAGCTACAGTCCATGGTGTCACAAAGAGTCAGACTGGACTGAGCAACTGAGCATGCGTGTGCATTGTAGAGTCTTTATCATTCTAGGATTTTATCCCTTTCTTCCGCAAACCAGATACTAGGAGCAATCCTGCCCTCTGCCAGCCCCAGGATTCTTGTCTCTAAGTGTTCCCCTGGGGTTCAAGATCATCCTAGTTAAGAACCACCGACCTAGCACCTTTATTGAGGACATGATATTACTTTCCTCTCTCTGTACATATATTCCAACAGTGGGAGCAGAAAAGCATGGAGCAAGAATTCTGATCCTCCTTCTCAAAGTTTGAGCAGTCGCTCAGTCATGTGACCCCATGGACTGCAGCACACAAGACTTCCCTGTCCATCACCAACTCCTGGAGCTTGCTCAAACTCACGCCCATCAAGTCAGTAAAGCCATCCACCATCTCATCCTCTGCTGGTCCCTTCTCCTCCCGCCTCAATCTTTCCCAGCATCAGGGTCTTTTCCAGTGAGTCAGTTCTTCCCATCAGGTGGCCAGAGTTTGCAAACTATGACAATTTGGGAGAAAGTACTCTGAGTTGGTTTTAAAATTTTTTTTTTTTTCTTTTTCTTTCTCACCATTCTTTAATTTTGGGCAAGTTTCTTACATGCTGAAGACTCTTGTTTCCTCATTTATGAAAGGAGTAGTGAGGGAATAAAGAATCCTGTTTCTTTCTACCTATTTACTTTACCCATTTATTTCAAGGATGAATGGAAGTGCATGCAAATGATATCAAAATTTTAAAGCTAAAATATCGTCGAAATATGAAGTACATTGCTTTTCCATCCCCTCTGTAGCTCCGTGTAAGTCTCTCCAGAAGCCCTTCCTGATTAAGCTGACCTTAATTCCAGGTTGTGTAGCTCCTCCTTCGGCATTTTCTTCAGAGCCAGTTTATGAGTCATTCAAGGAAATAAGTCTCATTACTTTGTAATCACACCTCGTTTGAGACCTAAACAGAATTACATAGCCTGATCCCTCACTTCATTCACTAGATTTGGCTCCAAAAGACTTTCGCTGTTTCCGAAACAAAATCAGTTTTCAAAAGTGGAAGATGTGTCAACTTTGCGTACACAAAAGATGGTGTTGCAGACTCTAAAAACAACTGCACGGGAGAGGCTTCATAAGATTCACAGACTTAGAAACACGTGGAGTTGACTATTGTTCAGCTGAGTCGCTCTGAATGCGGGAGTGTGTGCCCAATAGCTCAGTCGTGGCTGACTCTGTGACCCCACGGACTGTAGCCTGCAGGCTCCCCTGTCTGTGGGATTCTCCAGGCAAGAATCCCGGATGAGCTGCCATTCCCTACTCCAGGGGATCTTCCTGACCCAGGGATGGAACCTGTGTCTCCTGCATTGGAAGGTGGATTCTTTACCGCTGAGCCACCAGGGAAGACCCTTGTTTGCCCCAACCCCCCGTTTAGAACTACACCTCAGGCCCCAGCTGCCCATGCCTAGCTCCTCTTCCCACCCATTTCTGTAGCACTGACAATCTCCTAATACATTATATACTCTAAGTGGTATTATACTTTTTTATTTCTCCTTGTCTGATTCCCCCAGGACAATATGAACGCCAGGAAGAATGAGAGCCTTTAATTTTTTTTTTTCTGTTTTATTCCCTGATGTATTCCAAGAGCCTAGACTTGTTCCAGCCCATAATAAGAGTTCAGTAAATACTTTTTAAAATAACAACAGTTAAATTTCAATAAAGAGTTACCTCTTAGGTATCAGGAATCTTATGTCTTTCTGTGAATTCAAACTTGCCTGAGGTCAGGGATTGTACTTTGCTCATAATCCTTGTGGAATAATTAGAGCATATTTATACATACAGAGGGGGCTGAAGAAAGGCTTCCCAGATGATGCGTGTAATATAATATAACAAATATAATTGTTTCAAACCTCATTTCAGTGTGGAGTTAGTCTATAAAGACACCTTTTGAGAACATTGAATACTAATGAAATAGACTTACACATGGCACAATGATCTTGGATAATGTGAAGTCCCTGTTTCTTTCACTGACTAGCAATTATAACAATGGAAATGTCATTGTGACCATATGTACGATTGGTAGACAGAAACAATGGGCAAAAAGCTTGACATTGTAAACACTTTCCAGAGAGTTATTTGACAACTTTCTCAGGGTAGGCAGCAGTCACCAAATTACTTTCATAAGCAAGTGGGGAAAATGAGGACACTGATGACACGAAACGCGATACTTCTTAGAAAATCATAGAAAAAAGGGTCACAGTTCTGTCAAATTTGCAAAACCCTAGCAATGAAAGAGGCAGCCGGGGCATGGAGCCTGTACACAAGCTTGCTTACTAACCAACAGCGCCTCCCGGGAGGTGGGCTGGGGGAGACATGGTTAGATGTGGAAGCTGAACAGCTCAGACACACAATTTCTTAACCCCAGTGAGGATGAGTAGAAACAGATGCTGCTGGAATTCAGTTTTGAAGCCTTTATTTCTTTCATTGAAAGAAAAAAAATTAAACTATTACTCAGGCAGTACATGAATAATCTTTCCTTACCTTCAATTCTGATCCCTTCTCCATATCCAGAGAGAGCCAGTTTTGCTATATAAATTACCTTCCAATTGATTTTCTATATAGTTACATGTTAAGTATACATAAATACATACAAACACACGATACACTGGTCTTAAATGTAGGTAAGTACACCATAATATACGTATAAATTTGTAATTTATTATTTTATCTAATTCTGTGTTTTGGAGATCTTTATTTGTCGTTACTTATAAACCCATCTCATTCTTTATAATGGTTATATAATACTTGTAAGAAGTATAGAATAGCAGTTTATGTGATTATCCCTATCTTGGTATATGGGGCTTCCCAGGTGGCACAGTGATAAAGAATCAACCTGCTAATGCAGGAGACATGAGATGCAGGTTTGATCCCTGGGTTGGGAAGACTCCGTGGAGATGAAAATGGCAACCCACTCCAGTATTCTTGCCTGGAGAACCCCATGGACCCAGGAACCCTGAGGAGCCTGGTGGGTTACAGTCCATGGGGTTGCAAAGAGCTGGATGTGACTGAGCACGCACACACTACTCTCTTGATATATACCTGAGTTACTCTCAGCTGTTAATACTGATATAAAACTTAAACACTTCACACATGGGTGCTAGCGTTTCTGTAGAACAGACTCTTCAGAAGCAGGGTGGCTGACTTCTATCTCTACAAAACTTTTACCAATTTATGTTCCCACCGATAGATAGTGTTTGAGTTTCTCTTCCCCGTTCTCTCACCGATACTAAATATAATCTGTTCTTTTAAAATGTCCCAGTCTGATATGTAGAAAGAGACAACTTCTGGTTACTTTTGGCTTGTTTATTTTTCAAATCTTTGATGAGTTTATGGGGCTTCTTTTCTATATGCCTATTAGTAAGGGCATTGTTTTTTCTTTACCATTTAACTTTTTTTTTTTCCATTTTCCATTTTTCTTTTTTTTCATTTGTCCTTCTGTTTTCTCTAAGACAAAGGGTCCTTCAGCCTTCGGGAGAAGTGTGGGAGAGAGAAGAGACTCGGTGCATCCTCCAGCTCATTCTACTCGCCTCCACTTCAAGGCAGAGGAAACGGAAGAAAGAACTTGTAAGGAGAGACGCTGGGTCACTAGCTTCGGCTGTGTGTGTGCCTGTGTGCTAAGTCACCTCAGTCGTGTCCAGCTCTTTGCAACCCCATGGACTGTAGCCTGCCAGGCTCCCCTTTCCGTGGGCTTCCCCAGGCATTAATACTGGAGTGAATAGCCATCCTCTTCTGCAGGGGATCTTCCCGACCCAGGGATCAAACCCTGGTCTCCCGCATTGCAGGCTGATTCTTTACTACTAGTGCTACCTGGGATGTTATTAATAAAATTGCTAGGCTTTTGGGGTTTGTTTAGCTATGTTTTGGTACTGATATCTGACCACACCCACAAATGGTAACTAATTTAGTTGTTCTGGGTTTAAAGCCATAATTTTTTCCCCCTTATTTCTCCCGTGCAGCTGGTGTTGAGGATTCTGTTTTGTGAAGTCCATTTTTTCTTCCCGTTTCTGCTTAAGGACTCAGACAGTTTCTCAGGTCAAGGCGCTGGGGGTTGGGTTGGTGGAGACATACCACATTCTCTTCCAGGTAGGTGACTTGCTGCTGTTTTCCTGGTGTCATTCAGGTCCCCTCACCTGGCTAGATTACCTAATATGTCACAGATTGCCTGAATTTACTTTTTTTAAGCAGAAAAGGAAGTGTAGCAATTTTTCTGGAGCTTAATATCTGTCCCTCCCAAGTCATCCATATTCGTGTCCATTAGCGTATACATCCCAAAGGCATCATCAAGAGATGTGTTTCAGGGTCAAGGGTTTTTGGTTCCCCCCCAGGACTGTGGATACTTACGGAGGCAGAATTTCTGAGACAAGATTAAGAAATTCCCTCAGCTTTGGCCATGACATTCTGAGTTTATTGCCCCTCTCTCTCAAAAATAATTGCTCAGAGCACCTGTTGGTCTCCTGTTGGTCTTTATGAGTGTTCTGCTGATCTATTGCTGGGTAACAAATTATCTCAAAACTCCTCTTTAAAGCAGCATCATTAATTTAGTTTGCTCCTGAATCTGCCTCTTGGCGAGGCCGTGATGGGGATAGCTCACTCGTGTTCCACACCCGTTATGGGCTCCTTCACGTGGTTGGTGGGTTAAGGCTGCTCTCAGGTCCTCTCCAGGAAAGGTTTCCCCCGAAGCTGCTTCTCACACACAGTGGTTGTTGTGTTCAAGCCAATGTCTTGAGACCTGGCCACAGAAGTCAGCACAGCATCCCTGCTGCAGTCTCCTGTGGCTCAAGCTGTCCCCAAACCCAGGTGCAAGAGGAGGGAACAAACACCCGCTTCTAGGTGGGAAAACTTCACAGAAATTCGGGACCGTATTTTAAAATGCCATATCAAACAGAATCCCTGTTTATAAAATTTCCCAATGCATTCACATGAAACAAATCTGAGTGTGTTTTAGAAAACTTTTCATCTCATACATGCATTTTTAGCATACACAAATAAAGCCAGATTCAGGACAAGGTGCCTGCATGCACGATCCGTCACTCAGTTGTGTCCGACTCTTTGCAACGCAATGGACTGTAGGAGCCTGCCCAGGGTCTTCTCTCCATGGACTTTTCCAGGCAAGACTAATGGGGTGGTTTGCCATTTTCTACTCCAAGTTCAGTTCAGTTGCTCAGTCGTGTCCAACTCTCTGCAACCCCGTGAACCACAGCACACCAGGTCCTCCCTGTCCATCACCAACTCCCAGAGTCTACTCAAACCCATGTCCACTGAGTCGGTGATGCCATCCAACCATCTCATCCTCTGTCATCCCCTTCTCCTCCTGCCCTCAATCTTTCCCAGCATCAGGGTCTTTTCCAATGAGTCAGCTCTTTGCATCAGGTGGCCAAAGGATTGGAGTTTCAGCTTCAACATCAGTCCTTCCAATGAACACCCAGGACTGATCTCCTTTAGGATGGACTGGTTGGATCTTGCAGTCCAAGGGACTCTCAAGAGTCTTCTCCAACACCACAGTTCAAAAGCAGCAATTCTTCAATGCTCAGCTTTCTTTATAGTCCAACTCTCACATCCATACATGACCACTAGAAAAACCATAGCCTTGACTAGACAGACCTTTGTTGACAAAGTAATGTCTCTGCTTATGAATATGCTGTCTAGGTTGGTCATAACTTTCCTTCCAAGGAGTACGCGTCTTTTAATTTCATGGCTGCAGTCACCATCTGCAGTGATTTTGGAGCCCCAGCCACTGTTTCCATTGTTTCCCTATCTATTTGCCAGGAAGTGATGGGCCCAGACGCCACGATCTTAGTTTTCTGAATGCTGAGCTTTAAGCCAACTTTTTCACTCTCCCCTTTTACCTTCATCAAGAGGCCCTTTAGTTCTTCTTCACTACTCCAAGGGACCTTTCCAACTCAGGGGTCAAGCCCGAGTCTCCTATATTGGCTGCTGGATTCTTTACCGCTGGGCCACCTGGGAAGCAGGCATATTATAGGTACTGTTATTGAAATTTATTTATACCTCAAAAACCAATCTTTACTCCTCTTGAGTGCCAAAGCACATTTGAAGAAATAAAAATAAAACTCATTGGATGGGGTTTTAAAAAGTCATACCCCCTCTGGGTGGACTTGGTTATGATATATAGCACTAGTCTGTTAAAGATTTCAGAGCTGATGAAGTGATATATTCCTGGTCAGTTAGGGACATCCTCTTAAACTGATGAATATTTTATCAGTAACTTGTACCTCCGATCACTTTTATTTATTTAATGTACTTTCAGGAGATTCACTGAGAAATTCTGCTGGCAAATTTTTCAAACAAATGTGAGCATTAAAGGGCATCAGTCTGAAAGCGGTTCATTCTACCCACCACGTCTAATGACATGCTTTTAGTCAAATTACAAAGCCTCTGTTGGTTCTAAATTTTCCAACTTTTTTTGTTAGTTAAGTCCAGGTAATAAATATCATTAAGTGCATATATATTTGTGCACGAATATTAAAACTCACTCTATTCTTTCCCAAGAAACTTGTCTCAGGAGCTGCTATGTGCTTCTGGAATTGTTTTAGTATAACAAAGCAAATGTAATTTTTGGGGAAAGCATGGCTCATTTCAAAAAGTATGCTGAGCACCTGTGAAATACAATGCTCAGAGGACAGAAACAGAGATGATAAACGGCATTTTCAACTATTTTCCAACTACATTAGCACATTTCAACTGGGTTGTAAATTCAGGTAACTTTTTGTTTAATGGAGTATCTTACAGAATTGGTAGATCTTCTATATACTCTATGGTGTCATACTTTTGTTCACAGTATGATAAAACCTATTAATATTAAGAAGTCAGCTCCCCACCCACCCACACATACACACACATAACAAATTCATCACTTTGTTACTTTCGCACCATGATTCTCTGTAGAAATAGCTCTTCCTCTGATTTTTGTATTAGAAGTTTTTATTCTTTTCAAAAAGTTCTTGACTGTGATGCTCGTCCTTCTCAATCTTTCTTGTGTGGTCTCAGTCATATTCAGCTCTTTTGCAGCCTGGTGGACTGTAGCCTGCCAGGCCCCTCTGTCCGTGGGGTTCTCCAGGCAAGAACACTGGGGTGGGTTGCCATGCCCTCCTCCAGGGGATCTTTCAGACCCAGGGACTGAACCTGAGTCTCTTATGTCTCCTGCATTGGCAGGTAGATTCTTTATCATTTGCCCCACCTGGGAAGCCCAAGCACCCTCATGGACACATCCAGAAACAATATTGAATCTGGGCACTCAACAGCCAGTCAAGGTGACATGCAATTAACTACCACAACCTCTTATTTTCCTTTTCTACTGTTTCTGAAGTCCCAGGAAACCTCATTAATAGTTTCTTAAGCACCCGTTTCTTTTTATCTGGTCATGGAGCTGCCTCCAAATCCTATTAGTAGAAAGTAAATTCAAAAGTGAGATTACAATTTACAATTTGCTTCATTTATTTCATACCTGAGGCATAGGAAATCACACAGGATGAAAAGTTTATTTTTGGGGATTTGTCTGATTCTAAAGTTCCTGGTCTCAACTACTAGTTTGCACCACCTCTTAAAACCTGAGGCTAAGAAGATCACTGTGCTAATTCTAAATACCTGACATTGTAAGGGCTATTTTGCACCCTGGACATAGGAGAGTTCCACTCTGTTTAATGGCATTTGATTCATGATAGATAGATTTTGCCTATAAACCACATAGCAAAATAAATCATTATTTTGAACTATTTTTGGAAAAATGCTTTGCTTGATGAATAACACAAACTCCCATTTATTGAATGTTCACTAAGTGCTAGTTTCTTCCCTGGCCTTTTTCATGTTTCAGCTCCTTTGATCTGCATATCAACCTTAGGAGAGAATTATTATTATTCATACTTTATGGAAGGAAATGAGGGATAAAAAAGTTAAAGATCTAGCCAGAGAGCTTACAGGCAGCGGAACTTCTAGGATTAACCTAGGTTTAGTTTGGGCTCATTTTCTTGATTGATTAAAAATCCACCTCTAGAAATATAATATTTTTGTTGGACCATCAGGCAAAACATTATAAAAATTCCTTTCCCTTTCTTTTCCTAAAGTCTGTATTATCAAGTGCCTTGAAATGTTACTAATTGGCTTATTTACTACTTAGGAATGTTCGTCTCTCAGTCGTGTCCGACTCTTTGTGACCCCATGGACTGTAGCCTGCCAGGCTCCTCTGTCCATGGAATTCTCCAGGCAAGAATGCTGGAGGCGGCAGCCATGCCCTTCTCCAGGGTGTCTTCCTGGCGCAGGGATGGAACCTGGGTCTCCCGCACTGCAGGCAGGTTACTTACCATCTGAGCCACAAGGGGATCAAAAGAAATCTGCTTCTCATGGCTCTGGATTCTGGGGGCCTCAGCTCGTGTAGTCTTCTCAGACCAGGGATTGAACCCATGTCCCCCGAAGTGGCAGACAGATTCTTAACCTCTGGACCACCAGAGACGTCCAAATTTCAATTCTCCCTTCAAGCAGGAACAAACACCTTCACCAGGGAGCATTTGGCAATGACTGGAGACAATTTTGACTCTCATAACTGGGAAAGAAGGGGGTTCTCCTGGCCTCTTACGGGTGGAGGGTAGGGATGCTGCTAAACATCCTGCACTGCACAGGACAGCCTCCATCACAAAGAATTATCTGGCCCCAAATGCCAACAGTGGTGGAGTAGGGAAACCTTGAGCGTTCTTTGGACAGCAAGGTCAAACTAGTCAATCCTATAGGCAGTCAACCCTGGATATTCTTTGGAAAGACTGATGCTGAAGCTGAAGCTCCAATACTTTGGCCACCTGATGGGAAGAACTGACTCACTGGAAAAGATTGTGATGCTGTGAAAGATTGAGAGCAGGCAGAGCAGGGGGTGACAGAGGATGAGGTGGATGGATGGCATCATCAACTCAATAGACGTGAGTTGGAGCAAAATCTGGGAGACAGTCTAGGACAGGGAAGCCTGGCATGCTGCTGATCATGGGGTCCCAAAGAGTGAGACATGGCTTAGCGACTGAACAATGGCAGAGGAATCTGACTCTATAAAATTGCATTTTTTCAATCTCTTAATACAACATTTTCAGTATAATAAACAAGACAGATCAGATTCCCCAAACAATAGACTAATAAATTAATTTTGGTTGCTAGGAGATTTTTTTTTTGGCTGGGAAAATAAATCTGATCTTGGTCCCACTAGACTTTCACAGCCAATGGCTATTTGAACAAAAAAGAAAAAAGCTTTTCATCAATTGAATTATAGAAAAATAACTATGATACCATGAGTTATAACTAACAATGATCTAATTTACCTATATACATACGTGTTTGTGTATTTTTAAAAACATATTTGACTAAGTGAGAAATGCATAGAAGTTCTTTTTTTTTTTTTTAACAGACATGGAAACCAGTGGGTTTCTAAGACCCAAATAGGATGATTTCTAAATTTCTAATGTGAAGTAGCTCAGTCGTGTCTGACTCTTGTGACCCCATGGACTGCAGCCCGCCAGGCTCACCTGTCCATGGGATTCTCCAGGCAAGAGTACTGGAGTAGGTTGCCATTTTCGTCTCCAAATTTCTCATATCTACTCATTAATTCATTTGTCATCTCAAGGGCTTAGAAATGAGAAGCAAGCACTCCAAGGACTACTACAATTTAGTTCTTTGCTACAATAATATTTTTTTCCCTGTAACAGTTGCATTTCTGTTTATGGTTGAAAAATGACTGAATGCACCTAACATCTAAGTAATGGTAAATAAAATTTCTGGATAGAATTCTTGTTGCCACCTCAACTTCATTCAGTTAGACAGGAGGGTTTTCCTTACGAAATATTCACTATAAAAGGTGAAGGCACTAAAGCCATCCAGTCATGGTAAATGATATCCCCAGGGGCCCCTGAAGCAATAGCAGACCAGGTTTGAATAGCTGATCTGTGACATTAACCCCTAGGTCATCCTCCTCCACCATCTCTTCATTCATGCTCAGCATTCTCAGTGCTCCACGAAGCAAGCACCAACTTTCAAGGGTCCTGGTGTTGTGTTATGTACGCAGGATGCACTGATAAACAATGATTAAGAAGACAGAATGCCTGCTCTTCAGGAGCTATTCAAATAGAGGAAGATGGGATTTAAAAGTAAGCTCTGATCGCCATAAGTGCTTTCTAAGAGGAAATGAGGCTGGAGAAGTTCACCAGGGACAAATTATGAAAGTCGTGGTTACCATCTCACGTCATTTGAATCTTATTGTTGGATGATGCGGTGTCAGTGTAGGGTTTTAACCAAAGAAGCAAAATAAAGAGATTTGCACTTTGGAAATGTAACTGACTGCGTCCTGGGATTAATGTGTACGAGAGGTCCAGAGGATGAGGTTTGGCAGCTGGTGCAATAATGCAGGTGGGAGATGACTGGGTCTGCTTCGAGAGGTGGCGAGGAGGAGAAAATAGATTTGAGAGATGTCATGGTGGAAGAATTCAGAAGACTTGGTGGCTGATTAAGTGTTGCAGGTGAAAAAAAAGAAGGAAGAAATAGTGCCCAGGGACATGAGCTGAACAAATGGATAGATAATACTTAAAAAAAAAAAAGGCATATTTTGAGGAAAGACCTTTGTTTTCCTATTTCCAGAGATGTGAATATGTATCTATGTTTTACCAGATGGACTGTCCAGTAGAAACTTGAATATCAGAGTCTGATCTCTAGGAGGAGATGGGCTGGAGAGATAGACTTGGGGTCCAAACATAAGCAGTTGCGTGGTGAGACCAAAGGACTTAACTTGTACTGCCTGGTGTGTAACAGCAGAGATGAGAGAAGTTTAGAAGTTTGGGAATCTTTCTAAATCTTTTTGTTTTAGTGTTTCTCCAAGAAGAGATGGGCTTTCTGGAAGTACTTAAGTAGAATGAAATGAGAATGTAGGCATGCACTCAGTCTGAAGTTAATTTAACTGACAATTGTATGTGCTGTTGTGCTAATGATGAAAATCAGACAAAATAAAAACAAGTTATCTGAGTTTAAAGAAAGGCACAATCGTTGCCTATTGGATAGTGCGGCATATATAAAGGATTCTCAAATTGTCAAGCACTTCTTTCATCTTCCGCCTCCTGTCATTCTAACTTATCCCCCATCTATCAGAAATTTCCAGAAGGCATCCTCACTGACTTAAATATTGCTAATTGCAGAAACTCACTGTATTTCCTTCTTCTTTTTAAGACATTACATCCTTCCCCTTCTTCAAATTAAAGATGACATCTTGGTTCAAGTCAACATTTCTGAGAGAAGTTTAAATGCTCATGGAGCCATAAAATGCAGGTTAAAAAAAAATAAAGAAAAAGCAAAAGCAACTGTAAGGTGCTTTGTCTCTATAAAGAATTAAAAATGCACATAGTATGTGGTTGTTCAGTGTGGGGAAACATACTTAGGCATTTGCATAATTTTTTTCCTAAATATTTATTGACTGAAACATATGCCAATCAATTTCAGAGTAAAGGTTGGGAAATTAGGGCCATTTAATGATTTGTGAGAAAAAGTAGCCAGCTGCTAGCATCCGATGATGGTGACGATTTTTGGATGTTTAACCAGGCACTTGGGTACACAAATTCCCTACATGGAGCCTCTAGGATTCTATTTCTGCTCTCTCTTGAGCCTAGACTGACAATTGTGATAAATTGTATCATACTGTGAGGTGGTTTGTAATGACAACAAATTTCCACTAGGGACTGTAACTCAACCTCCAAACCTGTGCTCTGATAAAACACTTAGAAATGTGCAATTGTCTCCTCTTTGTTCTCTCTTCTTTCCCTTTTGTCTTTGTTACAAGCAAAAAGAAATGAACAAATAAGGGACAAAAATGTGTGTTGGTAACAGTAATGTTTTCTAGAGAGACATTAGGGTTTTGATGATATTATCTATATCTATATCTAATTTTATTTATCAATCATTATTTCATCAAAATTGTTTTAATTACTCAGTTTTAAAGTGGAAGAAGTGTGCTTCCCAGGTGGCGCTAGTGGTAAAGAACCTGCCAATGCAGGGGACATAAGAGACATGGGTTCGATCCCTGGATCGAGAAGATCCCCTGGAGGAGGGCATGGCAACCCATTCCAATATTCTTGCCTGGAGAATCCCATAAACAGAGGAGCCTGGTGGGCTATGGCCTATAGGGTCATAAAGAGTCAAACATGACTGAAATGACTTCACACACATGAAAATTGGAAGAAAGTGGAAAATGAATAAACAGGGATTTGAAAATTACAAGTGGCATAAATTGTGGAGTTAGGAAAGCTACATGTCAAAAAAAAATAGATGGCAGCTTTCTCTTTGAAATGGGCAGTTACACATCTACACTGAATTCTCTGTAGATGTGAAGTGAAGTGAAGTCACTCAGTTGTGTCCGACTCTTTCCTACCCCATGGACTGTAGCCTATCAGGCTCCTCTGTCCATGGGATTTTCCAGGCAGTAGTACTGGAGTGGATTGCCATTTCCTTCTCTAGGGGATCTTCCCAACCCAGGGATTGAACCTGGGTCTCCCGCACTGTAGACAGACTCTTTACCGTCTGAGCCACCAGGGCACATTTACACTGAATTCTCTGTAGATGTAGCCCAGTGGTTAGTATGTTGGTAATTACCTGTATCAGAGAGGCTAACTTATTTCATTAATTGAAGATGCAACTGTTTGGGGGTTAAATGGATCACTTGACTGTGGACTAGCCTGTTATTTGATCAAAGTAAACAAAATTGGTCTTCGTAAAGGAGAAATATAATGACTTGCCAATTTTTATTATTGAATTTCTTGCTTTCAATCATTACGACTGTGTGGTATTCTTGTCTTTTTTCTCCTCTGAGTCTGCTCAAGACCTTGGCAAATTACTTTTCTGAAATAATCTTCCTACCCTGGAGGAAAGTTCAGAGAATTTTGGAAACATTGGAAAATCTCCAGATGTAGTTCAGGCTACTCTGTAGATGAAAAGAGGTCCCCAGGCCATTTCTCATATTGACAGTTTTCCAGGTAAGACGCCCTAAAGAGTCTTCATTAAGACAACATGGTTCCTTTGTGCACCTTGAGAAGAAGCAGGATTATATTAGCTATTGCTACCCAATTCCTACTTATTCACTCATTGATTCATTCATTCTTCTGACAGGTGTTTACTCTCAGTTAGTTGTACTGCATGAACACTGTGGGATTTGCAGAGAAGTATCAGTACAATACCTGGACCACACTCTCCAGGAGTCTACAAACTTATTTTTTCTATCATGTATTTTTATACAAAATCCCAACCCCTACTATCCGAATAGACTGAGGGACTCCTAATTAGGTGCATGCTAAATCACTTCAGTTGTGTACGACTCTTTGTGACCCTACGGACTATAGCCCACCAGGCTCCTCTGTTCATGGGATTTCTCAGACAAGGATTCTGGAACAGAATGAGTTACCATCTTCTCCAAAAAACTGATTAAGCATTACTTAAGTAACTGGACTATATTCGTTCTATGTCAGATTATGTTTTAAAAGTATTTGAATAATTAAATAGATGGTTGTTTTGTTGCTAAGCTGTGCCTGACTCTTTTGCAACCCCATGGACTGTAGCCCACCAGGGTCCTTTGTCCATGGGATTTCCCAGGTAAGAATACTGGAGTGGGTTGCCACTTCCTTCTCCAAAATACTGATTAAAATTATAAATAATAGAAAATGTAATTGATGAGGTGAGAAAATTATGTAAAATAAATGTTTATGAAGAAAAGGCCATTATGGGCCCGATTGTGTCTTTTGTAAAACTCGTATGTGTGTGCAAGCTAAGTCACTTCAGTCGTGTTGAACTCTTTGCAACGTGATGGACTGTAGCACACCTGACTCCTCTGTCCTTGGGATTCTCCAGGCAAGAATATTGGAGTGGGTTGCCATGCATTCCTCCAAGGGATCTTCCCGACCTAGGGATCAAACCCACTTCTCTTAAGTTTTCTCCATTGGCAGGTGTATTCTTTATCACTAGCACCACCTGGGAAGCCTGTTAAATTCATATATTGAAGTCCTAATACCCAGTAGATATATAGGATGTGGCTGTGTATGCAGACCAGATCTTTTACAGAAGTAATTAAATTAAAATGAGGTCATGAGGGTGAGCCCCAGTCTAATATGACTTACTGGAAGAAGAAAGGACATTGACACACAAGAAGATGTTGGTGAGACCCAGGAGAAGACAGTCATGTGCAAGCCACAGAGAGAAGCCTCAGGAGACACCAAGCCTGCCAACCATTTGAACTTCCAGCCTCCAGAACTGTAAGAAAGTAAATTTGGTGATTTAAGCCATGTGGTCTGTGATACTACGTCACAGCAGACTTAAGAAACTAATACCACCCAAGACTTGAAAAGTGAGTTCAAAGTAATTAGTGATCAAATATTGTGTATACTTCATTTTAGTAAATGTTGTGCAGTGGAAAGTAATTTATCCAGGACTTTAGTTGACTCATTAGAAAAGACTTTGATGCTGGGAGGGATTGGGGACAAGAGGAGAAGGGGATGGCAGAGGATGAGATGGCTGGATGGCATCACTGACTCGATGGATGTGAATCTGAGTGAACTCTGGTAGTTGGTGATGGACGGGGAGGCCTGGCGTGCTGCGATTCATGGGGTCGCAAAGAGTCAGACACGACTGAGCGACTGAACTGAACTGAGCTTGCTACGTGAAATTAATAGCTGGCAAGAATAATTACAGGGTCTTAAGTATAATTACAAGTATAATTGCTAAGTCATGTCCAAGTCTTTGTGACCCCATGGAGTGCAATATGCCAGGCTTTCCTGTCCTTCATTATCTCCTGGAGTCTGCTCAGACTCATGTCCATTGAGTCAGTGATGTCATTTAACCATCTCATACATGGTAGGTACCTGAAACACACACACACACACAGAAACCTACAGTCAAGTGGGGGAATGGCTTTTAAGACTGTTGTGAGTGAAAGTCACTCAGTCATGGCCGACTCTTTGAGACTTCATGGACTATACAGTCCATGGAATTCTCCAGGCCAGAATATGGGAGTGGGTTGCTATGCCCTCCTCCAGGGGATCTTCCCACCCCAGAGACTGAACCCCAAATGGCACCCCACTCCAGTGTTCTTGCCTGGAGAATCCCAGGGACAGAGGAGCCTAGTGGGCTGCCGGCTATGGGGTCGCACAGAGTCGGACACGGCCGAAGAGACTTAGCAGCTGCAGCATCTCCTGCATTGCAGGTGAATTCTTTACCATCCCACTCCAGTGTTCTTGCCTGGAGAATCCCAGGGACAGAGGAGCCTAGTGGGCTGCCGGCTATGGGGTCGCACAGAGTCGGACACGGCCGAAGAGACTTAGCAGCTGCAGCATCTCCTGCATTGCAGGTGAATTCTTTACCAGCTGAGCCACAGGGAAGCTTAAGACTGGTAGTTGAGAATAATGCTAATGATAACAATGACAATAATGACTGTGTATTTCGTGACTTCCCTGCTCTAGATATAGAATGAAGTATCACCACACCCTTTTTATTAAAGATTTTTATTTCTGTCATACTGGAGGATCTGGGGCTCAGAGAAATTAAATCTTTTATTCACCTGAGATCTCACAGCTAAAAATCGGACCTAATTCTGAGCCCGAACTTAAAGCGCTTACGTCTGAAGGGACAGAAGTGACAACTGCCATTCTTCTAAGGCGCTAGGATGCAGAGAGTTCCAAAAATCCCCCAGTCCCAAGGGAGGCCAGGGCTGCGCCCCAGGACTCACTCATGCTGCTGGGGACACACTGGCTTTTCATGGCTACCAAGAGCGCTGAGATCCATACAAGCTGCTCAGACCTGGGAGCTGTCCTGGGAGAGTTCTCTTACTCTGCCCTCCGCCATGAATTTCAGACTATTAGGAAGCTATCTTTCTTCCTCCTGAAACCTCACCCAGCCACTTGGAGATGAGCTCGCAACAGACCTTTCCTATACCTAATTGCTCTAAAACATTCCATAGGAATTGTTGCTAAGGTCTTTGCAAGGTCACAGCCAAATGTATGAAATAAGCAGGAGGACCACACTTGAATTTGCATTTAAATGCATTTTAATTTGCATAAAAGTCTATTATTATGCCTTTTGAATATACATTTCTATAATTGTTCTTTTTTAAAGCTGTCATTTATTTTTTTATACTTTCTTCCTTTCCTTTTCAGTCCTTCCCGAGATTTCTGCATTCTTTCAAATGATTCCTTTTGTGACCCAGTCACGAAGCTTTTACAGAAAGAGCGCATGAGGAGCCATGTTGGCACCATCCTTGGTTCTTTTTCTTTATCAGAAAAATCCACTTACACACTCTTCTTCCCTCTCCCTGTTTAGTGTCTGCCCTCCTCAGTGATTGTTAAGCCCACTGCTGTTTGATGAAAATTGCATCAGGAAAGGAAGAATTTAACCACCATGATGGGCTTAAGACTACTGCAGTAGGAGAGAGAGATTGAACTCAATTCTTTGGAGCTGAAAAATGGGAGAGTTTTTAAGTAGTGGCAAGAGCGAGTGTGAATGTGCTGAGTGCAGAAGGGAGGGAGTTGGTCAATGTGATTAGGCATCTGTGTTTGCTAGTTGGTGCAGCCTACCAGGCTTCCCTGTCTTTCACTATCCCCTGGAGTCTGCTCAAACTCATGTCCGTAGAGTTGATGGTGCCATCCAACCATCTCATCCTCTGTCACCCGCTTCTCCTCCTGCCTTCAATCTTTCCCAGCATCAGGGTCTTTTCCAATGTCGCAACAGACCTTTCCTATACCTAATTGCTCTAAAACATTCCATAGGAATTGTTGCTAAGGTCTTTGCAAGGTCACAGCCAAATGTATGAAATAAGCAGGAGGACCACACTTGAATTTGCATTTAAATGCATTTTAATTTGCATAAAAGTCTATTATTATGCCTTTTGAATATACATTTCTATAATTGTTCTTTTTTAAAGCTGTCATTTATTTTTTTATACTTTCTTCCTTTCCTTTTCAGTCCTTCCCGAGATTTCTGCATTCTTTCAAATGATTCCTTTTGTGACCCAGTCACGAAGCTTTTACAGAAAGAGCGCATGAGGAGCCATGTTGGCACCATCCTTGGTTCTTTTTCTTTATCAGAAAAATCCACTTACACACTCTTCTTCCCTCTCCCTGTTTAGTGTCTGCCCTCCTCAGTGATTGTTAAGCCCACTGCTGTTTGATGAAAATTGCATCAGGAAAGGAAGAATTTAACCACCATGATGGGCTTAAGACTACTGCAGTAGGAGAGAGAGATTGAACTCAATTCTTTGGAGCTGAAAAATGGGAGAGTTTTTAAGTAGTGGCAAGAGCGAGTGTGAATGTGCTGAGTGCAGAAGGGAGGGAGTTGGTCAATGTGATTAGGCATCTGTGTTTGCTAGTTGGTGCAGCCTACCAGGCTTCCCTGTCTTTCACTATCCCCTGGAGTCTGCTCAAACTCATGTCCGTAGAGTTGATGGTGCCATCCAACCATCTCATCCTCTGTCACCCGCTTCTCCTCCTGCCTTCAATCTTTCCCAGCATCAGGGTCTTTTCCAATGAGTCGGCTCTTCGTATAAGGTGGCCAAAGTATTGGAGCTTCAGCATCAGTCTTTCCAGTGAATATTCAGGGTTGATTTCCTTTAGGACTTACTAGTTTGATTTCCTTGCAGTCCAAGGGGCTCTCAAGTGTCTTCTCCAGCACCACAGTTCAAAAGCGTCAATTCTTTGGCTCTCAGCTTTCTTTATAGTCCTTCAAAGTCTTCCAGGTCCTTGAGAAACACACAGTTGGGCTATAAAATTGACAAGAGGCTGGGAGAAAAAGGGGGCCCATAGTCAGGTAGAAACCTTTCTACAGTTTAGCAAGGAAAATTAAGACCCTCAGGTCTATGCAGACAGCAATATTAAAGCAGCCACCCAACTTCTTCCCTATCTCTGACTTTTACTTCCCTTTATCAGCACCTCTGATGTGTGGAACTCCACAGATTATTTTACTAGTGTGGAGAGAAAAGAAGTCAGAGCTGGAGTTTTACATCCAGAAGTTTAAAACAAGTATCTACTCTTCAAAACTATGGTAAATAGGAGTACCTCACCTACCTATTAAGAGCTTTCAAGGAAGTTTCCACATTTTAGATATTTGGGAAGGGTATTGGTCCCTTCTTCTTTCTTAAGTCCTCTGCAGGAAATCTCTACTGGTGGTCATAATGATTTCAACCAGCCTTGAGCCACTACATTGCAGAAAAAGTGAAAGTAGCTCAGTTGGGTCTGACTTTGCGACCCTATAGCCTGTGGCCTTCCAGGTTCCTCTGTCCATGGAATTCTCCAGGCCAGAATACTGGAGTGGGTAGCCACTCCCTTTTCCAGAGGATCTTCCAGATCCAGGAGTTGAATCTGGGTCTTCTGCATTGCAGGAAGATTCTTTACCATCTGAGTCACCAGGGAAGCCCCTGTGGTTTTGATGCTAGCATATACTGACACTTATAAGTAGGTATTAGTCATATTGTATAAAAAGCAAAGTGAAATGATGAGAAGTATATTGACTTTCTTAGAGTCACCCAAATAGTGATACCTTGGGGAAATTAAATCTTTTATAGCTTAGTTCTACTATTTACTGTCTCCATGACCTTTGCCAAATTATTCAACTTCTTTGTGGCTGATTTTCCTACTATAAAAAGTGAACAAATAATAATACAAAAGAAGCTGAAACTTCAATACTTTGGCTGCCTGATGCGAGGAATTGACTCATTTGAAAAGACCCTGGTGCTGGGAAAGATTTAAGGCAGGAGGGGAAGGGGATGACAGAGGATGAGATGGTTGGATGGCATCACCGACTCAATGAACTTGAGTTTGAATAAACTCTGGGGGTTGGTGATGGACAGGGAGGCCTGGCGTGTTGCAGTCCATGGGAATGCAAAGAGTCAGACACGACTGAGCAACTAAACTGAACTGAACTGAATAGGGTAGTTAGGAGAAGTTGATGAGAAAATAATCCACATATAGCATGCTGAAGATTACTGAGCACCAGGAAGCACTTGATAAACTTTAGGAATTATGATTTACTGGCTAACTTTGGGTTCTGCCTGATTCTAAAACTCACGCTTGCTTTTTCATTGTCATGATGTCATCTATATTACTGTAATCTCTTCAGTCATCTTGAGATTTGGTTGAAAGTGTTTTTGTTAAACATCAAATTCTAAAGGCATAAAGGGTACATAGGGATTACAAATGGCATTTGTTTTTCTCCTGACTCTGTTTTCCAGACAGACTTTATTTCTCTCAATATCAGATTCTTGCAGAACTTAGAGTGTTTTATACCAGTTGTCCAGGCATTAAAATAAACTCTGTAGCTACCTGATGTCTGGGTTGATTATTTTTTGTTCTGTGAAGTTCATAAGAGCAAGAAAAAAGTAAACTTTTATTCATTGAATTTTGGCAGCCTAGATCATGATGGCAATATATATTCAATTATTGTAATTGAATTTATGACTCTTTTCTTCTTGATTCTCTTTGAGTTACATCTTTCCTTTATCCAATTTATTGTTCTCTTTTCTGTGTTCCTTAAGATTTCCCTTCTAACTGACTTTATGAATATCTAATCCTAATTTATGTCCACAGAGCATAAGATACTTGACAAGATGTTTCTCCATCCTTAGTCATCTGGACATTGGAGGTACCTATTTTTCACAACAGAAGTGAAAACTTTTCACAACTGGGCTATAGTTCATGGATAACTTGAACAGAATATTAATTCGACTGCTTCTCACCTAAAAAGTGTATCTGTTTTCGATTTTATTTTTTTCAGGAGAACAGAGTGACTAATGTTTATTTTGATCTTGATTATCAGCAGCTCAAAATATCTGAAAGAAAGCAGGTTTACACCCCAATTATTAAAATCATTCTGAGATATTTTGTTTGTTTTTGAATATGTGATACTGTTAATTTCTTTTGGCGAAATGAAACACAAATTTTAACGGGGTGGTCAGAGGCTAAATGCTGTCATTCAGCGTCAGCATTGAGATTTTGGGCATTGTTCCAACAGATCATAATCTGAGAGATAATGACTTCAGTGCTGTTTTTCCCAGCTGTTCATACCAGTGGGAACAGCTGCCATTGTTACACTTGTAAACTCTATGCTTGGCAGAACTTGTGATGGAGTCTGAAAACGCAGTTTTTGTTTGTAGGTTTCATGGCAAAATTGTGTTCAGATTTAAAACCGGAGCAGTATGAAGGGTCTGGTTGACAGTAACAGCCTAGGAGACATGCGAAGAATTCAAATTGTGCTTACAGACATCACCTTGGATTTTCTCTTTATCTTAGTTGAGTGAGTCATTTGTGATACACTTATTTGAATAATCTTGTCTTACACGTAAAGAAAAAATCTCAAGGACAAATGGAGGTGAGTGAAGCCTATAGTCTGTCATGTTGGGAGATATAAGATTAGGTTAGAAACTTTTACTAATTTTTGTGAATGAGGCTTCCTCATCAGAGATTCACCGTCTGTCACCTGGGCCCGTTTGTACCCAGTGACAAACTGGGAAGACAGCTGGACTTGATTAGAGGTGCATACAGAAAAGCTTTCCCTGGCTGAGGCCTGTCTTCAGAAAAGGGACTGACCCACTGCCTTTGGCCTCATTAGCCTCATGTTCTACCAGCTGGCTCTAGGAAGAATTAATATGCAACCTGAAATGATTTCTCTGAATGATCAAAAATAAAAGAAAATGGATTTGACTCAAAGTATCTTTTTTTTTTTTTTTTACCTGAGTACTATTGTATTCAAAGAACTTTCAAATTTCCTGCCTCATAAATCAAACCATGGCCCTAGACATCTCACCAGATGTCAGACCTGTCAGATAGACAGCTTCAGGAATATCAGGTTGTGGGCTGTACTGGTCTGACTAAGGAGCTTTCTTCTTCATTATTCTTATCATAAAAACCTAGAAGTTTTGCCAGACTGCCACAGTGTTTTAAGCCCTTTTGAAGCTATCAGTACATTTGCAAAAGACTTCGATCTTACCTTTATCGAGACTACTTTAAAAGAAACAGAATTTTAAATGGAAACCTCTGATAAAAGATGTCCGAAACTCAATAACTGTGGACCTTGTCCAGGACTTCTACTGGGCTCCCTTCTCTTTTTTACTTCTTCTCTTGGACTTTCCACCTCAAAAGAATACTCAGAATCTGGTTTTAGAATCTATTCTAATTGCCAGTCTTTCATCTACTCCCCAATGGAACTTTCAATTTGCATAAATCCTTCGCGTCATCAAATTGCAGAGCATCTCCCATCAACTACATTATTTTGGAAAGTGGTTTTCCCTTTTGACTTTTGTTTCTACTAGTGCAGTTCCCTTTCCTCAATCACTCAAGTTTAAATCTAGGTCATGATTGCTTGTCAGCCTCTTTCACTTGACTGTATGCTCCCTAAGTACCCGAATTGTCATCCTTTTTTCTCCAGTGCTTGCTGCAGTTCTTGCCACACTGCAGTTGTTGAATAAACATTTTTGGAATAAATGAATATATATATATTTTAACCTTTCCTTGCTCTGATACTCTTCTTATGAGTAAAGAAATTGAATAGATAATCAAAGAATTTGAATGCAAAATCAAAAATTATAAAATGTATAGAAGGAAAAGTCTCTTTCACTCTCATCCTCCACTGCACAGCTGTCCTCTCACCACATATCCATAATCAGAGGTTCAGCTCAGTTCAGTTGCTCAGTCACATCTGACTCTTTAAGACCTCATGGACTGTGGCACATCAGGCTTCCCTGTCCATCACCAACTCCTGGGGCTTGCTTAGGATTGACTGGTTGGATCCCCTTGCAGTCCAAGGGACTCTCAAGAGTCTTCTCCAACACCACAATTCAAAATAATCAATTCTTTAGTGTTCAGCTTTCTTTATGGTCCAACTCTCACATTCAGACATGACTACTGGAAAAACCATTGCTTTGACTAGATGGATCTTTGTTGACAAAGTAATGCCTCTGCTTTTTAATATGCTGTCTAAGTTGATCATAGCTTTTCTTCCAAGGAGCAAGCATCTTTTAATTTCATGGCTGCAGTCACCATTTGCTGTGATTTTGGAACCCAAGATAATAAAGTCTGTCACTATTTCCACTGTTTCCCCATCTATTTGTCATGAAGTGATGGGACCTGATGCCATGATCTTTGTTTATTGAATGTTGAATTTTAAGCCAGCTTTTTCACTCTCCTCTTTCACTTTCATAATCAGAGGAAAGCATTAGTTTCTTATGGCTCCTTCCAGAGTTTCACTTTGTGCATACCAGTATGTAAACCTGCATATTCTTTTTCTCGGTGTACATTCTTTTCTGTGTGTGCTTCACACACCATACACACTAGTCTCTACTTTGCTCTTTACTTGAAATATCTTGGAAACATTTCCTCTTTTCAAATTTAATATGTATCAGAGTCTATTATTAGGAGTTAATCGTTTGGTATGTTTCGTGCTGATGAGCCTTTGAATAATTTCCAATCCTATGATCATATAGAGGATGCTTCAGCAAAAAGCTTTGCATTTCACTTCTGTGTAGGTAAGTTCCCAGAACATAATCACTGGGTTCTAGGTCCAACTTGATAGTACTGACACTGTGAAATTGTTCTCTGGAAGGATGGTGCTAATTTATTCCAGCAATGTAGGAGAGTATCTATAGCTTCATCACTTATGAGTAAGTTATCAGAATATAAATAGTTCTTTAAATGCATGGAGAAAAATCTTATTTCAGTAAAGCTTCAGCAAGTAATTCACATATTGTATGTGAAGCTAAACATCTTTTCACATGCTTAATCATTTGTATTTTCTTTTTTGTGTGTGAACTCTATTCATATTCTTTGTTGGGTTGGTTTCTTATTAAATAAAATATCTAGGCTTGATCCTTGTGGTAAGTTTGACCCTGCTTCCTCCTGCCACCACTTGACTTTGTTTTTGATGAACCTTGTACATTAAGATGGTTTTGATTTTTAGGTAGTTAAATTGATCAGACTCTTCATTTAGGATTTTTGGGTTTCGAGTCTTAAAAAAACATTTCATATTTCAATATTATGTGGGCTAGAGGCCATGAGGTCGCAAAGAGTTGAAGCAATTGAACAACTGAACACACATACACAGTCATGTTTTGCCTCTATTAGTTCATGGCTTACTTATTTCACATAAATATCTGATCACTGGATATTTATCGTGGTGTAGAGTGAAGTGTGTGGATCCAACTTAATTTTTCCCCCAAATGTTTACCTAGTTATTCTGACCATTTATTGAGCATTTTTTTTTCTTAATGATTCATAGTACATGCTCAATAAGTATTATTTCCTGTCCTCTATGGCATGACCATAAGGTACTTGAAAATATACAGTTTTAAAGTAATAGAGGTAAAATTTGAATAATCTAAATCTAGGCTATGTGTGTGTTAGTTGCTCAGTCATGTCCAACTCTTTGCAACCCCATGGACTGTAGCCCTCCAGGCTCCTCTGTCCATGGAATTCTCCAAGCAAGAATACTAGAGTGGGTAGCCATTTCCTTCTTCAGGGGATCTTCCCAATCCAGGGGTCGAATCCATATCTCCTGCACTGCAGGCAGATTCTTTACCATCTGAGTCATCAGGGAAGCCTAGATTTTAAGAGATATACATATCCTAATCAAATTCTTATTAATCTTTTATTTCTAGAACATGGTTGCTTATATAATAACAGCAGCACAGAAACCCTAGAGCCAGAATGTTTTCCGGATGTGGGCGATCACTACTCACTCATCTATGTATGATTTATAAGAAACCCGCATCCAACACGTATGGTTCCTCCTACAACAATAGTCCAGAAGCAGTATTTTGTAGCTGACCTTTTAGTGACCAAGCCCTGGGGAAAAGCCACGACTCTATAGCTTTTGGCACTAAGCAATATCTGCACAGTAGCAAAGTTGGCAATATTTAAAACAATGTTCTCTGAACAACTTCATGTGTTATTGTTTGAGGCATGTAAGTTTTATATGTCACTCCTAAAGGACATATGGTATTTGCACATCCTAATTATGAAGAGAAAATAAAGAATTCCTAACCCTTGACTGTAATGCTAAATCTGTTACTAATACTAACTCTAAATTAAATCTTAGCCCTGTCTGTCTGGAAGGGAAGATTTGTTTATAATTACACAAAGCAGCAGAATGGCAATCGTGGAAGAGCCAGCAGAAACCATTTTACACACATAATCTCATGTGAGCCTCACACTAGCCCTTTGAAATAGGCATTTTCTCACTATTTATGGATGGCAAAACTGGAGTTCAGTGATGGTAAATAAATACAGGCAATGAGACCCAAGAATAAAATGTTAAGCCTGGATTTGATTACAAGCCTGCTTGTGCCCAAACTCTTGTTCCCTCCTTCAGACGGCACTAATTTACTGTGGATTATCTGTGCATGCTTCAGTGTATTCCCCAAACAACTGAAGCTTACTGTTTGAAAACCTAAACTTTTAATGATTAATTTGTAAGAAAATCCTTCTAATATCCAACTTATCTTAAAGGGGGTTATTGCTATGCACCCTTTTAAGCTATTACATTTGCCTTCCCATCAATAAAGTTTTCTCCTAACGGTGGGATTTTCTGTGTTAAAGTGAATTTTCTGTGATATTTATTTTCCACATACGGCAAACATGGACATTAAAACCTATCTCACGGAATTATTGTGTCAATTTAATGAGAGGCATAAAAAATGCTTTAAAATAAAAAAATAAATATTAGCTAATAATTTTTTGCCACCAAAATATAAAGATATCATCATTAAAAATTTCTGCAGCTAGATTGAGCAACAGACCATATTGCTGGGTATTTACTTACCTGTTTGCGTGTGGCTCAGTGGATACGACAGTATATTTTCACTATTTGCTTTGATTGGACAGGAAGGGGTACACACAGCCCTTTGGTGTGATTGTATGTGTGTTCATGTATTTGTGGTGTGTGGCAAAGGCCTGTCTATGTTCTGTTTTTACTTATATATTTGTCACTGTAAAGAACTCCTTCTTTCCTTCTTTATCAACTGAAATCAGTTCAGTTCAGTTCAGTTACTCAGTCATGTCCGACTCTTTGTGACCCCATGAATCACAGCATGCCGGGCCTCCCTGTTCATCACCATCTCTCGGAGTTCACTCAGACTCACGTCCATCGAGTGAGTGATGCCATCCAGCCATCTCATCCTCGGTCGTCCCCTTCTCCTCCTGCCCCCAGTCCCTCCCAGCATCAGAGTCTTTTCCAATGAGTCAACTCTTCACATGAGGTGGCCAAAGGACTGGAGTTTCAGCTTTAGCATCATTCCTTCCAAAGAAATCCCAGGGTTGATCTCCTTCAGAATGGACTGGTTGGATCTCCTTGCAGTCCAAGGGACTCTCAAGAGTCTTCTCCAACACCACAGTTCAAAAGCATCAATTCTTCGGTGCTCAGCCTTCTTCACAGTCCAACTCTCACATCCATACATGACCACTGGGAAAACCATAGCCTTGACTAGATGGACCTTTGTTGGCAAAGTAATGTCTCTGCTTTTGAAAATGCTATCTAGGTTGATCATAACTTTTCTTCCAAGGAGTAAGCGTCTTTTAATTTCATGGCTGCAGTCACCATCAGCAGTGATTTTGGAGCCCCCCAAAATAAAGTCTGACACTGTTTCCACTGTTTCCCCATCTATTTCCCATGAAGTGATGGGACCAGATGCCATGATCTTCATTTTCTGAATGTTGAGTTTTAAGCCAACTTTTTCACTCTCCTCCTCTTTCACTTTCATCAAGAGGCTTTTTAGTTCCTCTTCACTTTCTGCCATCAGGGTGGTGTCATCTGCATATCTGAGGTGATTGATATTTCTCCTGGCAATCTTGATTCCACCTTGTGCTTTTTCCAGCCCAGCGTTTCTCATGATGTACTCTGCATATAAGTTAAATAAGCAGGGTGACAATATACAGCCTTGACGGACTCCTTTTCCTATTTGGAACCAGTCTGTTGTTCCATGTCCAGTTCTAACTGTTGCTTCCTGACCTGCATATAGGTTTCTCAAGAGACAGGTCAGGAGGTCTGGTATTCCCATCTGAAATAATTCTTCCTTAAAAACATTATCTTTTCCCATCTTTCATCTATTTCTCCTCTGTGCAGTTAGAGGATTGCATTGCAGCCAAACATCTTTTCCAGCCCTAAAACTCTGATTCTATCACTATATGTTGAACTGTTTCCAACATTTTCCCATGTCTTTCAAGTTTTATGGTTGTAGTTCACTTAATCAAGCCACAAAAGTGATGGAGGGTGACCTAGGATTGCATGCTATTTTCAAAGATGTGATCATAGTTGGTTTATATGGAAAGCTAAAACCCTAAATTTCATATTGAAGTTAAAAGATACTCCTTATTTAAGATTTAAAAATTCCTTCAAAAATTTATGCTCACCTGGAAACTTGAGTCATGGGTGTTTTGGGCATGAAGAAGATAATTATAGAATATCTTTAAAAATGAGGTATTAAGAAAAAAGGGTTTGGGGGATAGTGTTTAAACACAAATACAATGTGTGTGATAGTACAGTCAAATGCTCAAGTTTATGGAAGTTATTCTGTTGGCCAAATGGATAAACTATTTGCTATAAATAGATTACAAATATGGGCTAGCATATTGAAAAAAACAAAATATGAGATATTAGGTGTTTAGGGTTTTTATTACTAAAATACAAAATATTAGATAACAGGTGGTTAGGGTTTGTTTGGAATGTGTGTGTGTTAATAAGCATGTATAAAATCATATATGTACACACCAAGTATATACACATGTGCATTTGCACACATATACATGCACAAATATATACACATGTATTAGAAAGAGACAAAAGTTATGACAAACCTAGACAGCATATTAAAAAGCAGAGATATCACTTTGCCAAACAAAGGACTATAAACATCCATATAGTCAAAGCTATGGTTTTTCCAATAGTCACGTATGGATGTGAGAGTTGGACCATAAGGAAGGCTGAGCTCCTAAGAATTTATGCTTTTGAACTGTGATGTTGGAGAAGACTTCTGGGAGTCCCTCGGACTGCAAGGAGATCCAACCAGTCCATCCTAAAGGCAATCAATCCTGACTATTCATTGGAAGGATTGATGCTGAAGTTGAAGCTCCAATACAGTGGCCACTTAATATGAAGAGCTGACTCATTGGAAAAGACCCTGATGCTGGGAAAGATTGAGGACAGGAGGAGAAGGGAGTGGCAGAGGATGAGATGGTTGGATGGCATCACCGACTCAGTGGACATGAGTTTGAGCAAGCTCTGGGAGATGGTGATGGACAGAGAAGCCTGGCATGCTGCAGTCCATGGGGTCGCAAAGAGTCGGACATGACTTAGTGACTGAACAGCAACATTCATCTTCTAAGAAACATGAAAAATACCAATACAAATATTGATCTAGGCACTGTTTTGTGCACAAGTGATGTTTTGGTTCCATTCTAACTCTTGAAGACTTCCTGTGGGAACAGCCTCATCTTACAGATGGTCCATCTCCAACAGAAAAGGGATGACTAGCTGGCTCCACAGCATAAAGAGCAGTTTATTAAGCCCTTTGTACTGGTACTCCTACTGGTATAGCGTCTGTCTCCCTAAGACCTTCTGAGAACCACTTATGTTGGCTCCAAAGCATACTCTCGAGTTGTGGGTCAGAGAGCGTATTCTGCTTATTCACATGCCAATATGAGAAAACCTCAATGTTAATGTCCCAAAGACTGTGCCGAAGCCAGTGGTCACCTGGCAATCTAACCATTGAGACGGAGGGGAAAAAAAGCTAGGTGTGGGTGAGCTTTTTCAGGATTAGTTGTTTCTAATTATTACCCTTGATGAGAAAGATTAGGAACTATAATATGCTGACAAGAAAGCTGGAAAATTATCTATGATGAATTACAAATGAATCATTTGCCAGTAATTCTGGAAATCATTTTGTTTAGGCAGCAACTGGATGGTTGTCTCTAAGGACAATAGCCTGAACTAAACATAAACTGTATTTCTCCCATCTTTGGCATCACAACTAGCAAAATATAGGTATGTGTATTAAAATGTATATTTTTAAATGTCATGGTTCTGTGGATATTTTAAATAGAAATAACTCTAATGGCATTAAAATACCAAAACATTCTATTTTGTGTAGTTAACTAAAACACAAGGGGAAAACTGTCTCTTAAATAACTAAATTATATATCCACATTCAAAGTGTGCATGTGGAAGATATCACAAATTATGGGAACTTGGACTTTTAATGTGAACAAGGTACTTTTCTCATTAAAAGAGTTTAAGTGGGCGGTAGTGACTGTTGTCATCAGAACTTGCGTGCATGCTTGCGTTAGTATTCAGTCATGTCCTACTCTCTGCAACCCCACCGACTAGAGCCTGTCAGGCTCCTCTGTCCATGGGGTTTCCTAGGCAAGAAGATAGGAGTGGGTTTCCATTTCCTCCTCCAGGGGATCTTCCCAACCCAGGATATGGACTCTGTTTAGGTTCTAAATCATGAGTTTGGGGATATCACCCCATTATCAAAAGATAGCTGCCTGAAGTGGCCCTCTTGTGTCTGCTCATTGTTGCTACTAATAGTCATTCTCCAAAGTCACTTTTACTTTCTGTAGGGTTGGGGACTGCTTTGTTCAGGATTTTTACTTGTTCCAAGCATGCATTTGCTTATTTCTATTTATTTCTGTCTGGAGGAAAAACTCAGAAGAATTCAAGAACTCTCTCCCTAACTTCTTCTAATGGTGATGTCCTTCAAACCCAAACATAAACAGGTCTGAAGACTTTCCGTTTTAATCACTGCTTTTGACAGCATCTGATTATAACAGGTGTGCTATTTTAAAGGATCACCAAGTTTTATGCAAGTCTCTTGAGCTGTTTTGAGATCCTGTGGACCTGTAGCATGTTTGTAAATTCTTACTTGTAAACTGTTAATATATGCTGAGTATTCACAATGCAATTATCTACAAGAAGGCTAAATTATGAATAACGCATATCACAGAACCTGTGGTGGTATATATTATAAATCCATCTGATTGCCTTTTTCATTTTGATTACTGGAAAATCAGTCATTTCCTGGCAGTTAATCAAATGCCACAGAGATTCTCATCTTGGTTCCAGTTATCCTGCTTATTTCATTTATTTTTTGATTTATGAAAAATTATTACCATAACAATCTTTCAGATTTGATTACTGGTGAAGTTAACAAACTCATTTTCAGTCACACACCTTTTCATCCTAAACAGGCTATTAGCTACCAGTTGGTTAAAATGTTATTTCATTAATTAAAAGTATTATAAATGCATATAACCTTCAATTTATTACCATTCAAGAATTTTGCATCTAAATCTCATTAAATGAATATGTGTTCATTACGAGAGCAAGGAATATAGAAGCCTACTTTTTAACAACAGAAACATCAGCATTTGCCTCAGAAGAGTAATGCTGAATATTTGATTTTGAATATGACTCAGGTCAATGGACATTTACTAAAATAATTTCTTTCCTTCATCTTAGGGCATTTTGTTTTTTCTTCTACTTTTATCTCGGACTAGTTTCTCCATTCTTTTAACTGACTTTACAATAGACTACTTTCTAGATGTGTCTTTGTGTATGTGTGGTTTCACCCTCAATATTTTTGTTTCTTGATTCTGCATATCTCTCTTGGCCCCACACAAGAGTGTCAATCGCCTCTATGTAGACGAGTCGTGGCAATGGCACCCCACTCCAGTCCTCTTGCCCAGAAAACCCCATGGATGGAGGAGCCTGGTGGGCTGCAGTCCATGGGGTCGCTGAGAGTCGGACATGACTAAGCGACTTCACTTTCACTTTTCACTTTCCTGCATTGGAGAAGGAAATGGCAGCCCACGCCAATGTTCTTGCCTGGAGAATCCCAGGGGCGGGGGAGCCTGGTGGGCTGCCGTCTATGGGGTCTCACAGAGTCGGACACGACTGAAGCGACTCAGCAGCAGCAGCAGACTAGTCATAGACACACATATAAAACTATCTCAAAATATACATCTGCATGCATAAATCTGTCCGGCTATCTACAGAACTACCTACAAAAGAACTTAAGCACATTGCTTTATGCTTCTCTTCATAATAAACCTCCACAATGGGCTGGCTTACTCCCAGAACAGTGATCTCCTATTTAATATCGAGCTGCTCAACAAAGAAAATTTCAGCTATAAACAGCTTCCCACCACCTCCAGACAGTACAAAGACAACAGACAAACCATTCTGGTGCTTCTCTTGTATCATAACAGTACTCTCAGAAGGTGGAAGATTGCAGAAAATTTTGCCCTCTTTCATTTGATGACACTTAGGCAACTGAATCCCAGGTGAGTTATGACACATAACTTTGAATGGCTAACTACTATCTCTAACCTTCCAGATTAGTTGATTTAATGTATCTGTTGGGTCGATATCTGATTCAGTGCTCTTTGTGAAAAAAAAAAAAAAAAATTCTCTAAAACATAAATTCAGATGTTTGCAGTTTGGCATGACATGAAAAGGTATCTAATATGAATGGATATTGAAGATCTTAAATCAGCAAGAGCAGACTCCAATAATTATCTGTGTCACTCACTTTTAGTTTCTTTCCTCCCGTCCAAACCATCTTGCTCTCATAGTCAGACTGATTTTCCCAGAACAAAAACCTGGAAATTTCTCTTCTTGACATCAAATCTGTTCAGTTTTACCACATTTCCTATAGAATCCAGTGTGAACTCTTTAGTGTTACATCGGACATAAAACTGCATGACTTCCCATCACAATGTTTGACCAACTATCTTCTTGCAAGCCAGACAATTCATATTTCTTGCTGTTCGTATAACGGGCCAAGGCCTTTGCATTTCTGCCTGCTTACACTTGTTTTTTCTCTACTAGGACTTTCTCTAGCATCTTCTTTACAAGTCAAACTCCAGTTCAGTCTTAAAAAATCTAAATCAAAGGATACTGTTGCATTAAAGCCATCTACAAGTTCACTGCAATGAGTCAAATCTCTCTCTCTCTCTTTTTTTTGTCTATTCCATTATATTTATATATTTATTTCTGAATTCCTTAGCAGATTGGGTGAAATTCTCAAGGTCAAGTTCTTACAGCTATTGTGACTTATACAAGAATATAGCATCCTGCAAAGCACATACCAGATGGTCAAGGAACATTACATACACACACAAGTCAATGAAGTGCAGAGTTTAAAAATCAGACGTATTTACAAAGAAACAAATATACATGCACATGGAATTCTTCTAGTAAAAGCTAATTTTGTACATTACTTAAGTCCTGACATATTCAGTGTCACTGATAATTTAAAATGTCCTTATTTGAACTGTTTAGAGCTGATATGAGTGTTGAAAAAAATTCACTTTCAAACGTACAATAAAACTTCCTTTGGAGAAAAAGTATTTGTAAAAGTTAAAACAGTCTGAGACTCTAATAATTAAGGGTTTATCACCAACAAAGCTCATTAATTTTTCACAGGAAATAAAAGTGGAATCTGAGTAAGGAAGTCTAATCTTTTTCACTTCCTTTGTGCTTAGTCTAGTTTCATAGCTCACGGGCAGTCTTGTGCAGAGGTCTTGCACTGGGCTCTTCAGACCAGAGTTCCTGGTGCAAAATGACTTCACAAGCACCCCCAGCTTGGCAGGCTGTGCGCAGAAGCGGCACCCAGCACTCAATCCAAGATGGCGGCAGCGGGCCGCGCGCAGAGCCCCACCCCGAGCCGTGAGCACCGTGCTGCTGGGGACTCTGCTGCCTCCTGCGGCCTGGCCTTGATCTCTGTAAAGCAACCCCGATCAGGGCTGCTAGAGAGCATGCGCTCCAGAGCGAGAGCCGACACCTCTCCCTCCTTGGACCGGAGAAGGAACTTTCCCTTTGCTTCTGAGCCGAACTGGGGCCCATTTGGTTGGCTCAGACGACACTGGGCACTCTTGCTGGAGCCTGACTTGAAAAGGTAACAGATTCAAAGAGAAAACGATGACTTTAGGCTTATTGTTGAGAAGAAATTTTAGGAAAGGAACTTAGAGGCATAAACATAGAAATAGCTGTAGAACTGACTTAGGTTATATTCAAGTTTATAGAAAGCTGCCCTATTTTTACAAAACTCAGCTCTCTAAAATAATGCACAGAAATGAGGTTTTAGTGAAGCAACAGCATTTCAATTTGATCATGGATTTCCAGAGGTGAACTTTAAATATATGGGAATACTCTTAAGTTGTAACAATCATGCTTTTTTTTTTAAGATCTGAAAAAAAGCTTGACTTTTTTTTAAATTAAATTTAATTAATTTATTTTAATTGGAAGCTAATTACTTTACAACAATCATGCTTTTGAAAGGAATAAACTGAACTTTGATATACAAGGATAGATTTTTCCATAGACGAAGAAGAGTATTGAATTCAGGACTATCAGCATGAATTATTGTATGATGTGATAAAGGTCGATGTAATTTGTGTGTGTGTGTGTGTGTGAGTGTGCTGAGTTGCTCAGTGGTGTCCGACTCTTTGTGACCCCATGGACTGTAACCTGCCAAGCTCCTCTGTCCATGGGATTTCCCATGCAAGAATACTGGAGTGGGTTGCCAATTCCTTCTCCAAGGTATCTTAACAGGTACAGTTCATGAAAATTAGGCTCTCTTAAATAAAGGTGCTTTCATTATATAAACTCTTCAAGAAGAGGACATATTGCTAACCTCCTTTTCTCCACTGATTCTATTCAACCCAGTGGTGAGGTGAAGAAACAGGTCTTGGGATGGACCTCTCCTTTTAAGTGACTTCGGCCTTTTACTTTCTTGTTCCCAGCCCTGGAGAGCAGAAGGGGGCATACTAGTTTGTCACCTGCTGTTTACAAAGCGAAGTAAAAAGCTCTTTTTCTCAAAAAATTATAGCCAATTTATGAAAAGATGAAAGTAGAATGGAAGTTTTTTTTGGTTAAATCATGCATAGTAATTGAAATACAACAAAACAGATTTTTTTTCCTGACCTATAATTTTTTCAAAATTAAAATCCATAATATATATATGTAAAAATTTTATCTTAAAAATTGTTCAAAATAATATATGCAGCCAGTATAAATTTAGGGCAATGCATTATGGTATCTATAATTATAGAGCTGTAAGTGGTACTCATACTGGTGTCTTTGTAAGACTTCAGAATCCCAAAATGACTTTTGAATCACATGAGTTTTGGTGTTAAATGTATTGTAATTCTATACTTTAACATTTTTCTAATTCTCTGATATTCTGTGCTTGGCTTATCTGTTAATTTTCATTAATCAATATATTCAATTTCCAAAAGAAAATAATTAAGCAGGCTTAATGTACACATGGGAAGTAAAAAATACAAATCTAAACAATGGAATTTATATACCTGTAATTTAGGGTTTCTTTCAAAAGAATAATAAGAGAGAGATGATAAAAAAAATTACTGCTCATAGGGAAATGGAGTCAAACATCTCAGAAAGATAGTAAGAATAGTGAATTGTACTCTAACAATAAAGAATGTACATGTTAAAAGCAAATTTTCAAAGCAATTAAATCATTACTAGAAGTCTAGCTGAGGTTCATTTTATAACTTCGTAACTGTGCTAGTGTTTATATTTTAGCAGTGATAGAAAACTAGAAGCTTATTTCCCAAAGTATATCTGATAAACAATAATTCTTTTTTTTGAAAGTAGTATCTATGCTTATTTTGGCTTAAAACAGTTTTTGGTTAATTTTTCCAAGCATATGCATGCATGATGGTATGTGACTAGAGGTATGTGACTAATTTTAATAACAAGAAACTAAAAATTATTCACAAGCAAAAATAAGGGTGGCTTGCATCAATTTTATAGAACAAAAAGGCTCATTATGCATTCTTTAAGGCATAGAATAATTACAGCCATTGATAGCATAAAATGGTGGCTTTCTTAATGTTTGCTTACTACATTTAAATAAGTACAACAATAATACTATATCAAAATATATCAGCAAGATTTTTCTAGATTTTTAAAATTCCAGTACAAATAGATTTGTTAATAAAGAGAAATTGGGAAAAAATTTTAGCACATATCTTTTATGAAAAAAGCAATAGTCTTTTCCAGGATAGCTTTGTTTTTCAAGAAGACATTTCATTGTAGGACTTATAGACTGGTTTACTGAACATATTTTCTGTTGGAGCAAAAAAGAATCACCAGAATTATAGGATCTTAACTAGCCAAAAAAGGTTTTAGGTCTTAAGCTAAGAATTTTATAAAGTGACATGGGAGAGATTAGTTGAAGTGGTATATTTCTTGGGTTTTCACTAGACAAAGAATTAATTTATAGAGGCTGACAGGTAAATATTCATTCTTCACAAACTAAAATTGTATTTATGAAGATAATTTCAAATAGTTTGCACATAAATAATTATTTATAAAATGGTTATAACTATTTGGGGAATAGCTATAGAAATAATTATCATAAATGATAAACTTTAAGTCAAAATGCTTATTTCTCCCTTACATAAAAGCTAGGAAAGTATATTTGGATTAAAGGCGTATGTGTTGCTGTAATCAGCATAGTAGAAGCCAAACTGTAAAATGTCAGAATTCTAGAATTCTTGAAGGATGGGATGACCATGAAAAATATATTGAGCCGTTCGGTGAAATCTGAGTTGAAGCTATATAAAATGAAAGATTGGAAGGGACATGTACATTTTTCAAAAAAATGTTTTCAGAAATTCCTTAGTAGAAATATATATTCTTCTGAAGTTGAAAAACCACTGGGAAAGCTTTAAAAGTGGCAAGTATAATGAAAAAATTTTGTTAGGATAACTTTTCAGAAATGGTTAGTGAAGAAGGAGACAGAAAAACCTTCATTTACAGTTAAAATAAATTTATATCTCTAAATGCCAATTAGCAGGCCCCCATTGACTCTTGCTGATTCAGTCTTTAATGAAATCATAAATGTTTCTGTAGAGTGATCTTGCACATCTCCCCAGAGGGCAGCAAAAGTGTCCTGAGATAGATCTTGGATGTCTGCCACATCCCACCTGCAGCCGTAGGGGTCTGACTTCCTTGAGCAGCAGTGTCCAGGTGGAGACCCGAGCACACGGGGCGTCTGGCTTACACATCATGTATTATGTACATCTGGAACAATGTCAAAGCCGTAATTAACACAGACGCATATTCTTCCACTGCATTGTGGAGTACCAGAGTCCCCAGGGTAGAACACATCACTATTCTCTTCTGAAGCTTGGCTCGTGGATCCCCCAAATAATGCTGAGTTAAAGGAGAACTGTTGTAATTTTTGTCTTCCCTCCGGATATGCAGAAATTCTAAAAATTTATGTTTAGACATGATTTTTGCATTACTTTTGTTGTTATTGTTCACTCACTAAGCCATGTCCAACTCTTTGCAACCCCATGGACAGCAGCATGCTAGGCTCCTCTGTCCTTCAACATCTCCTGGAGTTATTTTACTTACAAATTAAAATTCTGAGGATATTTTACAGTTTTAAGAAAATTTTGTTGAACGTAAGTTCCAGTTTCTATGAAGAACTTCAGTCAGACAGGAAAAATAGGGCAGATTTTAGGGAGAAATCTAAGATATGTCCAATGCAACAAAAATCTTTAACAAATATAAAGAATTTATCAAAGTTGATTTTCTTTTAGAACAACAGCACTATTTTCATTATAAAATATATCTGATAGTTACTTAATCTTTATGGTAAATATATTTTTAATAATGCTATAACATAACATTGTAGCTAAGGGATGTAATAATGCAAAAAACTTATTGCCGGGGTCCAGCCCCAGTGGATCCAGGTTGATTCGAAGGTAGGGACAGAGTCGGCATCCTTGGAAAAAACTTAATTAATTACAGATAGAGAGGGATTAGAAAATTAGCAGAGAAAAAGAGGCTGAATAACTTGGTTTGCATGGAATGCCAATCACCACCTACATAGGCCGCAGGCATCTTCCCGTTCTCCCAAAGGAGAGGAGGCACTGAGGCCCCCCCCAGTCCGATCTTAGAAGCCCAGGCAAAATTAGCAGGCTTGGTGGGTACCCCTGCACCAGATGGGAATTCGTCCAGAAAATAGTAGGAGAGAAAAAGAGGCTGAATAACTTGGTTTACGTGGGATACCAATAAAATTCCAAGACAAGGAATTTGCACCATCTACGTTGGGCCACTGGTGCCACTTGAATATCGGAAGGTGCCCCTCCTTGGGCTCCTTCTTGCTTGGGCTTGAAAACCAGGGCAAGTAAGTAGACTTGGAGGGCACCCACGCTCCTGATGGGAATTCAGCCAGAAAAACGGGGAGCAAGAAAGAACGACATGAGGGAATCAGTCTTTCCGGAAACTGATCCAATTTCTTTATTTTGGGGTTTGCTTATATACCTTTTGTTACACATAGGGATGAATACAGAGTCACGTGGGGGTCAGCAGTCCTGACCTTTATCAAAATCAGGTGCTTCACATAAAAAAAAAGTCTTAGGGGTTTTACATCATCTTCTGGCCATGAGGCCTGCTGACATTTTACAACCCTTTCTTTCTGATAACCAAAAAACTTATATTTTCCAAGGGTGTTTTTTCTTAAACCAGGTACCACCCTCCAAATAAAGTTGCGTTCCTATAGGGCGAGGGTGTAGTGAGCTACAATCAAGAAAGGAATTTATTTAACTCAAAGTTAACATGATCAATCTTAAAGGTTACTACTTATTTCTCCTATATGCTAGTTATATTCATTATAAAAGCAGGAAATATGGAGATTTAGCAGCAAACATCAGCCCAACAAATAAAAACCCTTCACCAATGTTCCCCTCAAGATCTATTTTGTCTTAAGATAGTGATAAAGTTACATTTTTACATAGCAAGGACACTGATTTATAACAAAGTACAGTGATCTATTACAAAAGAGAAAATTCATTAACTCAAAAAGTCTAGTATTGCTAACCTTAAAAACTAATATATTTTCTTTTCTATATTCTAAATACATTGATTAATGTATTCCCAGGTGCCTAAGGAAATGGAGGTCTGGCAGCAATCATTAACTCAACAATGAGAAAACCCCTATGCTAATTAAGACTCTCAAAATACTCCCAAACTCTCTGTGCTGTTTATGGTTGAGAGGTAGTAAACAATCATGTGCATAGTGGCAGGAGTATGGATAATCCTGTCACACAAGCTGGTTTGCCAGCAGAGAGGTTTGACCAGAGACAACCTTGTCCCACCCAGGGCAGGGAATTAGCAGCAATTATTGGCACAACAAATGAAAAACCCTTCACCAATATAATTCCTAACCAACCCACTATACCAATAATTTCTAACTTCCCGAAAGAATTTGCCTTTAGTAAGTCTAAAACATCTCGTGCCACTTCACGGTCGGGAGGCTATAAACAGTCACATGTGGCCAGACGAACCTATACAGGCAGGCTAGATAACCTTCAGAGGAGTTCGTAAGTCGAAACACTCTTGTCACGCCCAGGAATTTTTATTGCCTTGGAGCTGCACGTTTACTCCTTCACTGAGAGAAATGGTTATGGGGGAGAGCCCCCCGTAAAGTCAGAGGTGTAGGTGAGAGCATAAAACAGACTCTGGTTTTGGGGTAGATGCTCAGGAACAGGGGATTTCCTGACGCTTGATCACGCCTTTGCGTATGCCAAGCCTCCTTTGCCATGGGTGGAGTTCCTCACGCTGGCTCCCAGCAGCTTATCTTTGCTGGCATTTTGTTTTGATGATAAATGTAAAGTATATAATTCAAAAAGTACTCCAATATCATTAGTACAGTCCTATATGAGTTAGTTCATTCACACTATTTTCTTTTCTTTGTTGAATTTAAATAGTAATATATCACATATTATTTTTATGCAATAAAGATCTTTGTATATTGATATTCAGTTCTTTTTTGGTTTGTAGTACTTACAATAAAATATCAAAAGGATTTGTAGATTAAAAATTTTAGATAAATTTTAGTAGATACTACAGGAAACAAAATAAAGGCTGAAGGGAATTGGACTATAAAATCATTTTCAAAAAGGACTATAATAAAAATGAATTTCTTTTACCTGTTAAATTTCTCAAACCTTTTGGAAAATTTATGAAATATTTCATGTTCCTGAATAGTGACTCCAATTCAATAAAATACAAAATGTAGCACAATGAGAAAATAAAATCCAGATAATATTCAACCAAAGAAAAGAAAACACTAAAATATTTCTATTTTAAAATGGTAAAGTGAGGTATATTTAGTTTATGGTCCCTCACAATCATACTAAAAACAACTGAAAGAGTGAAATAAGAAGCAATATGGACCTATGTATAAATAGTGGGGAAAATGCCAAAAAAGAAGAGATACTTTAGCAGACATAATCTAAAGAATCTATATAAGAAAATACATTTTCAAAGAAACATAACATTTCCAAAAATTATTCTCCGTTCTGAGAACTTTCTAACAATTACTCTGTAATTGAGAAGGGAAAGAGAAAAAAATCAAATTGTAATAAATACAAGGGCTTAACTGTGGACTTAACGAAACAGCTGAATGACATGACAGGTAAGCTGGCAGATCTCAAGAAAGAAATGAAAAAAAAAAAAAAAAGAGAGAGACACATAAAACTCACCGAAGTAACTGCAAACAGTAAGCAGAGGCTAAAGCAGTTGTCCACGTGATGGACAGCCTGGAGGGAAGGAGACTGGAAAGTCACAGGCATGTTATTCAGAGCAGCGGATGCGGACTTGGGAAAGTCAGCAGGTCAATAGCATATATGTCTTACAAATGTGACAGCAAAAAATGAAGAAGTAACAGTTAAAGAAAAAAATAGAAAAAAAAGCAAAAACAAAAACCCTGAAGTGCGGGAAGACTTGAAATTGCAGTTTGAAATGGCCCTCCAAATCCCGGGAAAAACTGACAAAGTCAACTTCAAAATTTCAGAGAAAGAAAGTAAATTCAACGGCTGAAGAAAAAAAAACCTACCAGTTTTTAGGGAGGAAAACTCATCACATAGAAGAAAAATATGAAGTCACCCTTAGAATTCTCTACAGCACTGTTGTAGGACAGTTTGCCTAAAAAGTTCTAGAGAAAATGACAAATCCCCAATTTTGTACTCAATCTTTAAATACAAAATCAAAACACAGAGAGTCACAAATCCAAAAATCCTCAGGTATATGCAGCCTAGAAGATTAAAACAAATCTAATTTATGCCTGATTTCAACCAACTCTGAAATAAGTCCACACCTTTATACGCAGGCAGGCTGGTGTTCTCGTATCAAGTATAAAGGCATTTCAAACATAGGATTATTTATCTACCAATTATCATGAATAAGTCACTTCATCATGAAATATAGCCTATCTATAAAGGAATCAAAAGAAAGACATATGCAAAGAGGAGATGTGGTAAAATGACTGATGTTGAAAATTAAACCCATCTAACTAAAAAACATGATACATCTGAATAGGATATAAAGGCAATAAAACATGACTAGGATAAAATAATCCAACCAATAAAAATTGGCCAGTGGGAATAGGGAGGTAGAAGGAAATGCATATATGACTACTAAAAGTCTCATTTATAGAGCATGGAATCAACCTTACGGTATTTAAAATATAATCATGTGGTTTACATAAAACCACAATGACTTCAGACTCAATATAGATATCAAAATCTCTTCTTTCATTGGCAAAGAGATTTTTAAAGAAATAATATCTCCTGTAGTAAAGACACATTTATGTGAAATACCAGAATCCCGTCAGAGTCACTTGAATTTGTATTCCTTGAGTTCAGTTCACTTCAGTTGATCTTGTGCGACTCTTTGCAACCTCATGAACTGCAGCACGCCAGGCTTCTCTGTCCATTTCCTACTCCCAGAGTTTACTCATGCTCACGTCCATTGAGTTGATGATGTGATCCAACCATCTCATCCTCTGACATTCCTTGAGTTAAATTCAATTAAAATGGATGTAATGCAAAGAGTCGGACATGACTGAGCGACTGAACTGAACTGAACTGAATGCATTCTAAAGTATGTTAAATGTAATCTTATAATTATGAAATTATTTCATTTCCTGACTCTCAGCATCCTTGCTCATTGTGACTATGTGTCTCTACCCACATGTATGCTTGTTTATGGAGGCATGGATGCCAGATCCATAGCAGGTGATTTCTAGCTGACAGGGTCTTACTGCTTTCTTCTTTGTCTCCCTTTTTATAGCCTGATATTTTAACAGAGCATATTATTTTTATAAATCAACACACTCTTAAAATTGTATTAAAAACACACCTTAGTGGAAGGATGAAGAAATGAAATAAAGAGATCACAGAGAAATGTGGAATCACAAATCTTAATAATCCACCCAATTTTTTCAATCCACCTGAGTTGAAAAATAAGTGGGGGTGTGTTATGTTCAACCTCAATGACAACTAACTAAATAACCAACTAAATAAAATTTTTAAAGTTAGAGAGAGACTATATTTTGTCATTTCAGAATATTTTCAAAGGAAAAACTCTAGTAATGTCCATGAAAACAATGTCAAATGCATACCAGGAATGTAAACTATCCAAATTTCCAACGACAGCCTTGAGATTTGAATTCCAAAATGTCCGGTGAGTTTACATCTTTCATCTATGCAATTCACTTTAGGAAACAATCTACAGAAATAACATGAAATGCAAATAAGGAACTGGTGCTTGTAGAGACTCATCCTCATGTTGCTGATAATACAAACAATAGATGCAACCTATTATCTTCCAAAGGAAACTTTTAATATTATTGGATAAATATTATGCGTGTGTGATATACTGCTGTAGAAAGTTAGAAAAGATGTTTTCAAGCATTTTTTTAAGGAGTTGAAAAATACTTGCAATGGTAGGTTAAATGTGTTTTCAAAATTAAATGTTCAGTATGATGGCAAAATATATACTATATATGTGCTAAAATGTGTGTGTGAGTGTGGACATGGAATTTAATATGCAAGTGTTTTACAGTGGTTTATTCTACATTAGTGGAAAATGTTGTTGTTGTTGTTCAGTCCCTAAGTCCTGTACAACTCTGTGAACCCATGGAGTGCAGCATGCCAGGCTCCCCTGTCCTTCACTATTCTCCCGGAATTTGCTCAAGTTCATGTCTATTGAGTCAGTGACACTGTCTAACCTCTAACCACTTTCAGACACTGATACCGTCTAACTTCATCCTCTGCCGCCCTCTTCTCTTCTTGCTTTCAGTCTGGCATCAGGGTCTTTTCCACTGAGTGGGCTCTTCACATCAGGTGGCCAAAGTATTGGAGTTTCAGCTTCAGCATCAGTCCTTACGATGAATATTCAGGGTTGATTTCCTTTAGGATGGATTGGTTTGATCTCCTTGCAGTCCAAGGAGACTTTTAAGAGCACTGGGATGACCCAGAGAGATGATATGGGGAGGGTGGTGGGAGGGGAGTTCAGAATTGAGAACTCATGTACACCTGTGGTGGATTCATGTCAATGTATGGCAAAACCAATACAGTATTGTAAAGTAAAAAATAATAATAACAAAGAGCACACACACAAAAAGAAAATAACAATTATCTTCCATTAGTTTCCCCATATATTTCCTTGTCACTGTCCCACAATTTTCTGCCTGTAACTCAAATTCCTTTGTCTTATCACATCCCCACAATCTATTGTTCTTATTTTCAGAAGTATATATACAAGCTTTTAGACCTAACAGCTTCTTTGGGTCTTCATTTTCCTTTTAAAAATACCCATTACACAAAAAAATATTAAATAAAAGTTGTGTGGTTTCCTCCTATGGAAAAAAAAAGTGAATAATAAACAGTGACTTTTGTGCTTTATCTAATTATAAATTTTTTAATATAACATTTTTATAAGCTTTTCATTGTGAGTTTTGTTATTTTATTTTATTTTTTAATTTTTACTTTATTTTACTTTACAATACCGTATTGGTTTTGCCATACATGACATGAATCCACCATGGGTGTATATGAGATCCCAATGAGTTTTGTTATTTTAATAAATGACACTAAAAAGCATATCCAAAAATATCTGACATGTTTTAATATCTTGTCATATCTTATAAATGCTTATCTAGTTTACTTGGAGATGAAAGATTATGTATGTAGTGATTATACCTTGGCTTCTCATGAGTTAGTGTCCTGATTTTTGGATTATCCTTTTACTTACATTCATTGCTGATAATCTATCGTGTGAGGTGAGGTGAAGTCGCTCAGTCGTGTCCGACTCTTTGAGACCTCATGGACTGTAACCTATTAGGCTTCTCCATCCATGGGATTCTCCAGGCAAGAATACTGGAGTGGATTGCCATTTCCTTCTCCAGGGGATCTTCCCGACCCAGGGATCGAACCCGGGTCTTCCGCATTGGAGGTAGACACTTTAACCTCTGAGCCACCAGGGAAGCCCTAATCTATTGTGTATGTGGTGTAAAATTGTACCCTTTTAGGTCTTGTTAACTTTCATAGTTTTGCCTGGAGAGAAATCTTAAAATGATAATTCAAGTATTTTTGTTAAATATAATGATAATTGAAGACTATAAACTTTGTGACAGGTAGTTGAAACTTTTATGTCTTCAATGAGTTAAAAAAATTTGAAATGCAACTAAATTTTCAAAGTTAATAAAGTATCAATCCAACATATATAACTACTATGCTCAAGTTAAAAGGGACCACTTTTCTTTTTCATTTATATAAAACTGCAAAATTTCTATTTTCCTTTATAAAGTAGTTATTACAGTTTTCACCTACCTACCTTGCAGGGATGCTGAGAGGATTAATGAGATCATTCCCATAAAGAATTTGAGTTCCTTGGAGATAGGAGATATCAAAATGTTATTATTATCCTGTCATTCATATATTAGCTTGCTCACTCTTTCAGGACCTCAAGGTAGAATAAGAAAGAAACAAATTCAGATCCACAGTGAGAAATATTTAATGAGATTTTAAAAAACTTTTTTTTCATGCTTAATACCCATGGTTCCCAGAGCTTGATATATTACATTCATCTCAAAGACCTTTTTGCATACCAATTTGATGTCTTTTACCTATAAACCTGGGTTGCTTTAGGTTAAGTTTAAAGTGAAATCAGATGTGCATTATTTTCACTTATTTGAAATGAAGTCCACTAACTTTGGATGAATTAATATATCTTAAATTTAGAGGATCAAGGTGTAACATTATACAATTAAATAAAAAAGGGCCACATGGATGATCACGTGAAAATCCCTCAGTCGTGTCCGACTATTTGCGACCCCATGGACTGTACAGTCCATGGAATTCTCCAGGCCAGAATACTGCAGTGGGTAGCCTTTCCCTTCTCCCAGGGAGCTTTCCAACCCAGGGACTGAACCCAGGTCTCCCACATTGCAGGCTGATTCTTTTCTAGCTGAGCCACAAGGGAAGCCCAAGAACACTGGAGTGGGTAGCCTATCCCTTCTCCAGCGGATCTTCCTGAGCCAGGAATCGAACTGAGGTCTCCTGCATTGCAGGTGGATTCTTTACCAACTGAGCTATGAAGGAAACCCTAGATGACCAGAGTGCAATTAAATGATGAGTTCACTTCTTTGCTTTCTAGCATGGTCATTACTTGTTTTGCAGTATGCTATTAATTTTATATGTTCAACACTCTTAGCAGTTGAATTATCTATCAACTTTAAGAGTGGAAATTGGTCTTTCTTGTAGAGCCCAAACAGTAAAACCTCTATTAGAAATCATTGTGGGGCTTCCCTTGGGGCTCAGTTGGTAAAGAATCTGCCTGCAATGAGGGAGACCTGGGTTCAATCCCTGGGTTGGGAAGATCCCCTGGAGAAGGGAAAGGCTACCCACTGCAGTATTCTAGCCTGGAGAATTCCATGGTCTGTATAGTCCACGGGGTTACAAAGAGTCAGACATGACTGAGCGACTTTCACTTTCACTTTTTCACTTTCAGATATCATTATTGAAGCTGAACTATAATTTTTCTAAGCATTCATTGTTGTTGAGTCAATAAGCCCTGTCTAACTCTTTGCTCAAACTACCACACAATTGCACTCATCTCACATGCTAGTAAAGTAATGCTCAAAATTCTCCAAGCCAGGCTTCAGCAATACGTGAACTGTGAACTCCCTGATGTTCAAGCTGGTTTTAGAAAAGGTAGAGGAACCAGAGATCAAATTGCCAACATCCGCTGGATCATGAAAAAAGCAAGAGAGTTCCAGAAAAACATCTATTTCTGCTTTATTGACTATGCCAAAGCCTTTGACTGTGTGGATCACAATAAACTGTGGAAAATTCTGAAAGAGATGGGAATACCAGACCACCTAAAGACGCTTACTCCTTGGAAGAAAAGTTATGTCTAACCTAGGTAGCATATTCAAAAGCAGAGACATTACTTTGCCGACTAAAGTCCATCTAGTCAAGGCTATGGTTTTTCCTGTGGTCATGTATGGATGTGAGAGTTGGACTGTGAAGAAGGCTGAGCACCGAAGAATTGATGCTTTTGAGCTGTGGTGTTGGAGAAGACTCTTGAGAGTCCCTTGGACTGCAAGGAGGTCCAATCAGTCCATTCTGAAGGAGATCAGCCCTGGGATTTCTTTGGAAGGAATGATGCTAAAGCTGAAACTCCAGTACTTTGGCCACCTCATGCGAAGAGTTGACTCACTGGAAAAGACTCTGATGCTGGGAGCGATTGGGGGCAGGAGGAGAAGGGGACGACCAAGGATGAGATGGCTGGATGGCATCGCTGACTCGATGGACGTGAGTCTGAGTGAACTCCGGGAGATGGTGATGGACAGGGAAGCCTGGCGTGCTGTGATTCATGGGGTCACAAAGAGTCGGACACGACTGAGCGACTGAACTGAACTGAACTCTTTGCAACCTTATGGTCACCAGCACACCAGGCTCCTCTGTCCATGAGATTCTCCAGGCAAGAATACTGGAGTGGGTTGCCATTTCCTTCTCCAGGGGATCTTTCTGACCCAGGGACCAAACCTCCGTCTCCTGCGTTGGCCAGCAGATTCTTTACCACTGAGCCACCAGGGAAGGCCCCAAGTGTTTATTACGATTCCACAGTTGCTAGGACTATGCGGGCGTGCCTCATTTTATGGCACTTTGTTTTATTGTACTTTATAAATGTCTTTCTTACAAATTGAAAGTTTGTGGTAACCCTGTGATGAATCAACCCTGTTGGCATGATTTTCTAATAGCATTTGCTCACTTCCTGCCTCTGTGTCACATTTTGGTAATTGTCACAATATTTCAGTCATTTTCATTATTATTATATTTGCCGTGGTGATCTGTGACTGTGATCTTTGATGTTACAAAAGATTATGCTGGCTGAAGTCTCAGATGATGGCTAGCAGTTTTTAGTAATTTTAAATTTAGTTTTCAGTATTTTAAAATAAGGTACTTACTTTTTTTTTTTTTAGACATAATGCTATTGTACACTTTAATAGACTATGGTATAGTGTAAGCATAACTTCTGTATTCACTGGGAAATCAAAATTTTGAGTGACTTTGCTTTATTGGGGTAACCTGGAATCATACCCACAATGTCTCCAAGGGCTGCTGGTATATCTACCTAGACCGTGATTCTGCAGACTACACATCAGAGTGCAAAAATTCCCCCAAATTGTATTACATCAGTTACCAGCTTGTCAGAGATTTTAATTCTCTGTAATTGATTATTTGATATATAATATTAATAGAAAATATAGGGTTATCAAGAAAATTTTGGAAGATATTTTTATCAATTATTTTTTTATCACCTTCATAGGAGAGATCTGCATATAGCAGTTAAGATATTTCCAAGTAAAATGAGATTTAAAATTTTTTTAAATTAAATTTGAGACTTTCTTTTTAATAATAATACATCGTCACAAAAATCCAACAAACTATAATATCAGTATTTCTCGTTAAGGTAATTTTCCTCAAATACTACTAATAAATTGTCATATGTCTTTTCAGACATTTTTCTAGTTACCTTAGATTAACAAACAACAAAAATATCTTAAAATATCCTCAAAACAGATGTGTATAAGAGACAGGTCAATATCAAAAGCAAACAAACAAAAAACCTCCAACAAACAAGTAACAATAATTTAAAAATAAATCTGCTGGGGGGACAACTTCTGAAATTTCAAAATTTAGAGTTCTTTGAAAAGGTTTCCCTAATGAAACAATCATAACCAGTTACAATTATTTTTAAAAATTAATTAACATTTCTGAAAATTGTCTTAAGGCCATAAAGCAAAATTTAAAATAATTAATCCAGAAAAATCTATTAAAACTTGATAAGAACCATGAGGGTCTGGGGCACTCAAGCCAGGATCAGCTTCTCATCACGACCCCAAGCTGAACATGTTGACTGATTTCCATTTTAATCAGTTTGGCCCAAAAATATACGGCTTCACCTTATTCCAGCTTCCAGCTGAAAGTTGCAGTGTCTCCCCAGGAGAGGTTGCGTCTCAGCATTTCTCATCCCCCTAAATGCCATGTGGTAAAATTATCTTCCCAGATGAGTGTGGCAAGCAACTTAGGAATTACCTCCCTCCATCCACCCTGACCCGAGGGAGGCGGGCCAAGAACACTGCAGTCTGAGCCCCACCTCTCCTCTCCTTTGCAGGGCTGGGGCTCCACCTCACAAGAGGAGAGCGGCTACCCACCCCATCCCTAAGAAGAAATCAAATCAAGATGTGTATAAGAGACAGATGGCACTATGTTAATATTATTTCACGTTACTTAAAATATTTCATGTCTTGATTTATACTGGTAAATATAGTGTTAACGTTCTGATAACATTTTATAGTCTTTACTTTACCTACATAGTTAATCTATTTAAGTGTTTTTAATTTGGAAAAAATTCAAGCTGAGAAGAATATATAGAATGAGTAGTAAAACAAACATTTAATTCTTAAACATCACATCATGTTAAACTTTGCTACTTTTTTCCCCCCTCTGTCTCTTACACACACACATCCACACAGAGGCACATTATCATCTCATAGATCTCCAAGAATCAGGACATATTCACATGTGGCTAGAATTATTATACAGTAGACTATCAACCTTAATTTGAAAAATCAGTAATAGGTGCATATTAAATCTTTATCTTCCTCAAGGTCGCAGTGATTTTCTTCTGTTTGTTTCAAATAATCAGCAATAGCAATTACGTTTAAGTTTCTGATCTATTTCAAGTTGTTTTCTATATGCTATGAGAGAAAGGCTTAGGTTTATTTGATTTGATTTCTTCTTAGGGATGGGGTGGGTAGCCGCTCTCCTCTTGTGAGGTGGAGCCCCAGCCCTGCAAAGGAGAGGAGAGGTGGGGCTCAGACTGCAGTGTTCTTGGCCCGCCTCCCTCGGGTCAGGGTGGATGGAGGGAGGTAATTCCTAAGTTGCTTGCCACACTCATCTGGGAAGATAATTTTACCACATGGCATTTAGGGGGATGAGAAATGCTGAGACGCAACCTCTCCTGGGGAGACACTGCAACTTTCAGCTGGAAGCTGGAATAAGGTGAAGCCGTATATTTTTGGGCCAAACTGATTAAAATGGAAATCAGTCAACATGTTCAGCTTGGGGTCGTGATGAGAAGCTGATCCTGGCTTGAGTGCCCCAGACCCTCATGGTTCTTATCAAGTTTTAATAGATTTTTCTGGATTAATTATTTTAAATTTTGCTTTATGGCCTTAAGACAATTTTCAGAAATGTTAATTAATTTTTAAAAATAATTGTAACTGGTTATGATTGTTTCATTAGGGAAACCTTTTCAAAGAACTCTAAATTTTGAAATTTCAGAAGTTGTCCCCCCAGCAGATTTATTTTTAAATTATTGTTACTTGTTTGTTGGAGGTTTTTTGTTTGTTTGCTTTTGTAGTTGTTGCTTGAGTTGGAAATTTTCCTAAATATCTTTTAGATCATTTTATGATCCCTTTTATTAGAAGTTAGTCTTAATGTGCTCTGCAGATAGCATGAAAAAAACCATTCCCTATCCCAACTTCATAAGTATGCCTTTCATATTTATATATTGAATTCACTTGGGCTTCAAATTTTTATTTGTTTTTGTTCAGTGGGTAAGTCATGTCCACCTGTTTGTGAACTCATGGAGTGCCGCAAGCCAGGCTGCCCTGTCCTCCACTATCTGTCAGAGTTTGTTCAAATTCATATCCATTGAGTCAATGATGCTGTCTAAACATCTCGTCCTCTGCCACCCTCTTTTCGTTTGCCGTCAGTCTTTCCCAGCATCAGAGTCTTTCCCAGTGAGTGGTCTCTTTGCACCAGGTGAACACAGTATTGGCGCTTCAGCTTCAACATCAGTCCTTCCAATGGATATCCAGGGTTGATTTCCTTTAGGATTGACTAGTGTGATCTCTTTGCAGTTCAAGGGACTCTCACAAGTGTTCTCCAGCACCACAATTCAAAAGCATCGACTCTTCGGTGCTCAGCCTTTTTTATGGTTCAACTCTCATATCCGTACAGGAGTAAAGGGAAAACCATAGTTTGACGGTGTACCAACCTCTGTCAGCAAAGTGATGCTTCTGCTTTTTAATACACTGTCTAGGTCTGTCACGGCTTTCCTTCTAAGGAGCAAGTGTCTTTTAACTTCGTGGCTGCAGTCACTGTCCACGGTGATTTTGGAGCCCAATAAAATAAAATCTGAAACTACTTTCACTTTTTCCTCTTCTATTTTCCATGAAACGATGGTACCAGATGTCATGGTCTTAGTTCTTTGAATGTTGAGTTTCAAGCCAGCATTTTCACTCTCCTCTTTCGCCCTCATCAGGAAGCTTTTTATTCCTCATCACTTTCTGCCATTAGAGTTGTTTTTCTCTATATTTTCCTTCCTCTTCCATATCCTTTTCTTCTCCTTCTCTTCCTCATCTTTTGCTTCCTTTTCTGTTTCAAATCTTTATTTTCCCTTTCTTCCTACTCCAGTGACATCCCTAACTTAATCTCTCTTACTCTTTGAAATATATATTTTAATAACTTACCAAAGGCCTGTGTGTTAAAGATCCAACATTTGGCTTTGTTGAACCTTATGCTGTTTTCTACTTCATTCTCCATTTAGCTTATAACATTAATTTTGAGGCTTGCTTCTTTTCAAAACCATGCCATTAATCTCTTTTTAAGAACTATTTTAACTGCACTCTAAACTGTCAACGTGTGACATTTCCATTTCCTGTCCATTCTAAATATTTTGAAATGTCCATCATAATTTCCTCTTTGACTCATGAATGTCTTAGCAATATTTTCCTTTGGTTTCCAAGTCTGTAAAATGTCTGTAACTATATTTTCAGAACTGTTCCAAGTGAGAGTCACTTCACTGGGTGTAGTTTTGTACATGCGGTCACTAGGTCAGGTTTGTTGATGGTTGCGCCAGTTGTAAACTGTTGTCTGTTTGTTCTCGATCCACACCTGCTTGTGGTCCTGTGACATCCTTCTCTTAGCATATGGCATGGTGGTGAGTGGCACTGGTGGAGGCTGGGAGGCACCCTGAAAAAGAACTCCTCTTCCTGGTTCTGGGGAGTCTCTCCCAGCAGATGCCTGTTGTATGTGGTAGCCAGGAACCCCTTCTCAAGAAGCAGTTTCCCCACCACACACCTCCTCTGATTACAAACTCTTTTCAAGCGTATTTGCTTTATGCTGTGCTTTATGTTGGGCTTCCCTGAAGGCTCAGATGGTAAAGAATCCTCCTGCAACCCAGGAAACCTGGGTTTAGTTTCTCGGTCAGAAAGATCCCCTGGAGAAGAGAATGCCAACCCACTCCAGTGTTCTTGCCTGGAGAATCCCAGGGACAAAGGAGCTTGGCGGGCTACAGTCCATGGGGTCAAAGAGAGTCAGGCACGACTGAGCTACCATCATTTTCGCACTTCGTGTTACATGCACAAATCAGATAAGTTATTACTGTCATACACAATCAGGCTTTATTTACAATATTTACATGTTTACCAATGACATCCACATAAGGTCTTCTGGTTATTTGTCATAAATTTGTCTTTATATCTTGTGGCCATTGGGGACCCACCACAGGGATTTTAAAAAGAGTTGACATAATTAGATTTTGTTTTTATTGTTATAAAGCACTGAGGCAGCTAAGGGTATAATAAAGGAAACCAAACTTCTAATTGTAAGATAAATAAGTCCTGGGATATAATGCACAGTATGGTGGCTATGGTTGATAATGTGCTCAGTCGTCCTCAGCTGCTCAGTCGTGTCTGACTCTTTGTGACCCCATGGATTGTAGCCCACCAGGCTCCTCTGTCCATGAGATTCTCCAGGCAAGAATACTGGAGTGGGTAGCCTTCCCCTTCTCCAGGGGATCTTCCCAACCCAGGGATCCCACATCACCTGTGTTGGCAAGAAGATTCTTTACCACCGAGCTACCTGGGAAGCCTATAATGTATATTTGGAAGTTGCTAAGAGAGTAGTTCTGAAAAGTTTTCATCGCAAGATAAAAAAAAATGTAATTGTATGCGATAATGGAGGAGTACAAGGACATCAAAGAAGCCTGTTTTCAGGTGGACACTTCAGATCTGGCTTTAAAAATGTTGTTGCCTTAGCTATTCTGCTTTAAAGTTTTGAAGTTTAAACAAAGTAGCTTTTAGGACTTACATTTCACTTAAAGACAGCTTTTTCTTATGCCTACTTTTTTTTTCTTCTCTTTTTATGTTGTGACCTTCAATATGCTACAGGTTATAAAATACACGCTTTTCTGTATATTTTATAGCATGTTTATAAAGAAATAATCATCTACATCAGTGAGCAAACTGTTTCTGAAGTTTTTTTTTTGGAAAATAAATATAAAATGATAGTGATTTTAGACTCATTTGAGTTTCCAAGCGCTGTAAAGAAAACTGTAAAATTCAAAATGAAGAAATCAGATATTCAGATCTTCTGACTGTAGTAATTTCTCACCTTTCACTTACTCAGAAAGCTTCCTGTAATTTTAAGTTTTTGCCAAGTACATGTCTTTCAACTACAAACTTTCACACCTACAATATAATCCAGATGGAGAATTTATGCTTCTTGAATACTGAAGTAGATCTATACCATGTTACACAGTGAAGGCATTCAAGACAGCCGTTCATTTGATATGAGACTGAAAAGTTTAACAAAATTATTTCACTTCTACATACTTTAGTCCTGAAACTAAACTGGCCAGGATCTGAGCTGGTTTATTCTTCTGGGAATTTAGAACATCCCATTTTTCTCAATATTGTTTGTAAGGGATACTTTCTTCAAAGATGAGCCATTTTGTTAGTGAAAATCCCTAAAATTTACCAACTACAAGAGTAAAAAGATTTATCAATTAGGCAGATCCTAGAGTGTCCAACCCTAGCCCTTGGCTTCTCTGATAGCTCAGTCAGTAAAAAACTAGCCTGAAATGTAGGAGACCTGGGTTTGATCCCTGTGTCAGGAAGATCCCCCTGAAGAAGGATCTATAGTTTTTCCAGTAGTCATGTATGGATTTGAGAGATGGACCATAAAGAAGTCTGAGTGTTGAAAAATTGATGTTTTTGCACTGTGGTGTTGCAGAAGACTCTTGCAAGTCCTTTGGACTGCAAGGAAACCAAAGCAGTCAATTAATTCTTAAGGAAATCAGTCCTGAATATTCATTGGAAGGACTGAAGCTGAAGCTGAAGCTCCAGTATTTTGGCCACCTGATACGAAGAGCTGACTCATTTGAAAAGGCCCTGATGCTGGGAAAGATTGAAGGCAGGAGGAGAAGGGGACGACAGAGGATGAGATGGTTGGATGGCATTACAAACTCAATGTAGTTGAGCTTAAGCAAGCCCTGGGAGATGGTGAGGGACAGGGAAGCCTGGTATGCTGCAGCCCATGGGGTCACAAAAAGTTAGACACTACCGAGCAACTGAAGAACAGCACCAAGATATGATTATTTATAGGTTGAAAACCAAAGTTGCAAGTTACATTATTTTCTAAAAAATAGATTCTGATGAGAAAGGATACATTTCTTAGTTGGTTTGTATTCACATGTTTTGCTTGTAGAGCCCTTCTCATTGATACAGTATGGTTTAGTTTTGCTTCCTTGCTGGCTCAGCTGGTAAAGAACCTGCCTGCAGTGCAGGAGACACGGATTTGATCCCTGAGTCAGGAACATCTCCTGGGGAAGGAAACGGCAACCCACTCCGGTATTCTTGCCTGGAGAATCCCATGGACAGAGGAGCTGATGGGTTATAGTCCATGGTGTCGCAAGAGTCAGACAACTTAGCAACTCAGCTGCCACCAAATATATTTGGAAATGGATTTGAAAGACAAAATGAAGTTTAATCAGGTGGTGTTTTTAAAAGAATCACAGTTAGAAACATGTATAAGAGTTAATTTGATTGTTTTCACCATAAGTTGCAAACTACCTTCTGGACAGGGTATTGGTGGAATTAATGGTGGTTTATGAAGACAGTTCTCAGAGTTGAGTATAGGATAGATGGTATGGTGTGCAATCAGAATTTCCAATTCTTTCTTCCCAAGGAGTATTCCCTGATTTGGCAAGGAATTCTGTGACCTACCGGCACACTAAGTGCAGGCGGCTGTGACTGACCAGTGCACTAAGCGCGGCCGAGAGGAGCTGCCCCACGTCCGAGGCAGGGCCAGAACCCAGGAGGACCCCATGTCCGAAGGGCGGTGGCCAAGAGGAGTTACCCCACGTCCAAGGACAGGGGCAGCGGCCGAGAGTGCCAGGCTGTGACGGCACAGGAACGGCTGAGAGGAGCTACCCCGCGTCCGAGGCCAGGGGCGGCGGCCGGGAGGAGCCACACCACATCCAAGGAGCGGTGGCTGCACGGGCACAGGAGAGCCTAGAGGAGCTATCCCACGTTGAAGGTCAGGAATGGCGGCGGTGAGGAGATACCCGACATCCAAGGTAAGGAGCCGCGGCTGTGCTTTGCTGGAGCAGCCGTGAAGAGATACCCCATGCCCAAGGTAAGAGAAACCCAACTAAGATGGTAGGTGTTGCAAGAGGGCATCAGAGGGCAGACACACTGAAAGCATACTCACAGAAAACTAGTCAGTCTAATCACACTAGGACCACAGCCTTGTCGAACTCAATGAAACTAAGCCATGCCTGCAGGGCAACCCAAGATGGGCAGGTCATGGTGGAGAGGGCTGACAGAATGTGGTCCACCGGAGAAGGGAATGGCAAGCCACTTCAGTATTCTTGCCTTGAGAACCCCATGAACAGTATGAAAAGGCAAAATGATAGGATACTGAAAGAGGAACTCCCCAGATCAGTAGGTGCCCAATATGCTACTGGAGATCAGTGGAGAAATAACTCCAGAAAGAATGAAGGGATGGAGCCAAAGCAAAAACAATACCCAGCTGTGGATGTGACTGGTGATAGAAGCAAGGTCCAATGCTGTAAGGAGCAATAGTGCATAGGAACCTGGAATGTCAGGTCCATGAATCAAGGCAAATTGGAAGTAGTCAAACAGGAGATGGCAATAGTGAACGTCGACATTCTAGGAATCAGCAAACTAAAATGGACTGGAATGGGTGAATTTAACTCAGATGACCATTATATCTACTACTGTGGGCAAGAATCCCTCAGAAGAAATGGAGTAGCCATCATGGTCAGCAAAAGAGTCCGAAATGCAGTACTTGGATGCAATCTCAAAAACAACAGAATGATCTCTCTTCATTTCCAAGGCAAACCATTCAATATCACAGTTATCCAAGTCTATGCCCCAACCAGTAACAATGAAGAAGCTGAAGTTGAATGGTTCTATGAAGACCTACAAGACCTTTTAGAACTAACACCCAAAAAAGATGTCCTTTTCATTATAGGGGACTGGAATGCTAAAGTAGGAAGTCAAGAAACACCTGGAGTAACAGGCAAATTTGGCCTTGGAATGTGGAATGAAGCAGGGCAAAGACTAATAGAGTTTTGCCAAGAAAATGCACTGGTCATAGCAAACACCCTCTTCCAACAACACAAGAGAAGACTCTTGAACTAAAGAGGCTCTTGATGACAGTGAGGGAGGAAAGCGAAAAAGTTGGCTTAAAGCTCAACATTCAGAAAACGAAGATCCTGGCATCTGGTCCCATCACTTCATGGGAAATAGATGGGGAAACAGTGGAAACAGTGTCAGACTTTATTTTTTTGGGCTCCCAAATCACTGCAGATGGTGACTGCAGCCATGAGATTAAAAGACGCTTACTCCTTGGAAGAAAAGTTATGACCAACCTAGATAGCCTATTCAAAAGCAGAGACATTACTTTGCCGACTAAGGTCCGTCTAGTGAAGGCTATGGTTTTTCCAGTGGTCATGTATGGATGTGAGAGTCGGACTGTGAAGAAGGCTGAGCACCGAAGAATTGATGCTTTTGAACTGTGATGTTGGAGAAGACTCTTGAGAGTCCCTTGGACTGCAAGGAGATCCACCCAGTCCATTCTGAAGGAGATCAGCCCTGGGATTTCTTTGGAGGGAATGATGGTGAAGCTGAAACTTCAGTACTTTGGCCACCTCATGCGAAGAGTTGACTCATTGGAAAAGACTCTGAGGCTGGGAGGGCTTGGGGGCAGGAGGAGAAGGGGACGACAGAGGATGAGATGGCTGGATGGCATCACGGACTTGATGGACCTGAGTCTGAGTGAACTCCGGGAGTTGGTGATGGACAGGGAGACCTGGCGTGCTGCGATTCATGGGGTCACAAAGAGTTGGACACAACTGAGCAACTGAATTGAACTGAACTGAATTTAATAAAGACTGGTGTGAAAGGGTTCAAAAGAATATGTCAGGATTATAGATTTATAGAGATACAAATAAATAGTTATTCAGTATCACTGTTTTCTTTTTCTCTGAAAATTTAAATACTCCTTGTCACCCCTGTGAGTTTATTGTAGCATGCCAGGGCCGCTGGGAACACTGTTCAAGAATCATGACCTTACTAGGTTGCAGACCAAGTCACCTGAATTTAATATCCAGGTTGATAGTGTGTGTGTGTGTGTGTGTCTGTGTCAAAAACAAAAAAACACTGCCACTGCCATTTTACCAGTTGTGAAAAGTTATATAATAAGTATTAGATGACACCCAATGCAGACACATTGAAACTGCAATGATGCCCCGTCTTCACATAAGCAATGTTATGATATCTTCAAGGTAATAAACATGCCAGGATGTCAAGAGCCTTCAACAATAATACATTTCTTCTTGCAGATGTATTTGAGGCAAATCTCAAATAAGTAAACAAATAGCCTAAGAATAAGGATTGAAACAAAATCAATCCCCCAAAGCCTAACCACTTAGACATAAAAATCTCCCTTTTAAATAAGTCACTTAGTGGCGATAGCTTTCAAAATTAGTTTGAAGATTATTTTGCTCAATGATAAAGTCAGACTCAAATTTTAAACCTAGAAAGGAAGCTGAAATATTTGGAAGTTTACAGACATATGGGGTTCCCAATTTGCTTCTCTATCCAGGTGGATAAAGATACGACAGTAAAGTTCATACTGAAACAAAGGTGGCCAACTGTAGCTCTTGAGCTGAATCTGATCCTCTGTTCACTTTGTTAATAAAGTTTTATTGGAACTCAGCCTTGCTCGTTCACTTACGCATCATCTCTGGCCCTTTTGGGGCTACAACAGCAGAACTGTGTGGTTGCAAGAGAACCACATAGATTGCAAAGCTCCAAATTTATACCATCTGGAACTTTATAAAAATAGTTTCCCAACCAAGCATTGAAGTGTCTGATCTTCAAGGCATCTGCATTAATGACAGTACCAGTGAGTGATAGCCTACACGATTTTGTGTTTAGAATGTACCCTGGACTAATATACAGATACAGATATATCCAAGTCTCTGCAAATTCAGTTCAAAAAAGATATTAAAGCCTCATGGTGAAGATATAATAGGAAAGAGGAAAAGACCTAAGATTCTGCAGTAAATCCCTACTTCCACCCCACATCTCTGAGCTAAATTGCTCCCCTTGAAACTGGAAATAGACTGGATTACATTTCAACTTCAGTATCAGTATAAACAGAGAAAGTTTCTGGTTCCCTTCCCTAATTGCCATTTTAAGAACTGTCTGGAATTTCAAGTAGAGTAGATTTGTAGAGGCAAGATTGTACCCCAGAAAAGATTAAGCTAGTTTGAGAAGACATCAGTAGGTGGATAAGAATAATACTTTTGGAGACTTGGTGTGATTGATGTGAGTACTGATAATATTAAAGTTCCCAGCACTAAGGGGTTGTGTTTTGGGCACCAAAGTCACTAGGCTGTGAACTGGCTTTAGAAAAATATTGCCATCAGAGTGATGCAGGATAAATAGACACTTTCCTGGCCCAAGATTCCTGTTATGATTTCTTGTAACAATTTCCATATAGGGAGAGAGTTCTGCACCAGACACTGGGAGAAATCTTATCAGAAGAAATCCACATTTAGAATTTATATGACGTGGGTATGACTCTTAACCTACATTAAGTAGACATGAAATAATTACTTTATTTTCTATAACTTAAATTTCCAATTCATAAATGCTATTCCACTAATGACTCAGTTAGATATCTTATCGGAGGCTTTCTGGGGAGCTGTTGCTTTTGAGGAAACCCTCTCTCTTTTCCCCAAGATTTGACAATGACTTCTGTATCTTAGGTAAGGAAAATGGTTACTTGTGGAGGAAACCTTCTGGATTCTGGTGACCTTCCTGACACTGTGAAACAAAATGATTAGAAATAATATGTCTTCTACTCTTTCCCCCCATGGTTTTTGCAGGTCCAGCAGGTTTATCTTGCTTAAAACCAATATAAAGTATTTTTAGGTGGCATAGTGGTAAAGAATCTGCCTGCCAATATAGGAGATGCAAGAGATGTGGGTTCGATTCCTGGGGTGGGAAGATCTTCTGGAGAAAGAAGTGACAACCCAGTCCAGTATTCTTGCCTGGGAAATCCCATGGACAGAGAAGCTTGGTGGGCTACAGTCCATGGGGTTGCAAAGATTTGGACACGGCTGAGAAACTGAGCACACACACAGATATTTTTGAAATATAACCTACGATTAGTGTTCCATGGGTACAGAGTCTCAGATGGAGAAGATGAAAAGCTTTCAGAAGTGGATGCTGTGATGGTTGAACAGCAATGTGTGCTGAACAGCCTGGAACTGTATATTGTAAAATGGTAAATTTTACATTATATTTATTGTACTGAAATTTTTAAAATTGTCACCTTCAAAAAGAAGAATTAATTACTTTCACGGTAAATTATTAGATATATTTATAATACATATTGTTCTTATGAAATATGCTTTTTTTACTTGTTAATAAAATTTTATTGAAAACATACATAAAATACATGCTTGTCAATAGCAAAATATTATACATTATAAGCATATACTATAAGAAATATATAGTGGAAGCTTCTTTATTCAACTATTTAGACTGTGTTTTTAAATTAGCTTTATTTTAAAAGTGAGTTAGACTTAAGATTTCCCTGGTAATCTATTAGCTAAGACTTTGATAAATTAGTAAAAGGAGGGAAATGTACTCATGAACCAAATCAGATGAGGTCTTTTAAAAAATAATTATAAGACACTCTTATTCACTGATAAAAATTAAAAAGTGGAAATAAATTTTAACAATTAAAATCTGACAGTATATGAAACATATAACATTTCATGAATAACTTATTTGTGCCACAGATTCAAGAATGGGTTAACATCAGGAAGTCATTAATGTATTCTACCACATTTTTAAATTAAAGGATGAAAAACATCAAGTCAACAGATTCTATAAAAATCTGTCATATATTTGTGGTTTCAAAAAATCAAAACAAGTTTAAATTAACTAGAAATTAAGGAAATAGTTCTTAAACTGCTAGCCAGTGCCTACCCAGAAATTTTAGCTAGATGATATTTAAAGTTAAAACAAAGTTAAAAGTAGAAAAATATTCTGATTAAAGCTGGGATCAAAACATGGATGACTGACACCATCATTTAAAACTGGGATCAAAACATGGATGACTGACACCATCATTTATCTTCAATATGGTCCTGTATATCTTAACTGGAACAAAAGGAAAAATACAGTAAAACATAGAAAACTTGGCAAAAAAGAGAAAACAATGTCTCTCCTTGCAGATGACATAATTTGACTTACAAAACCTAACTGACTAATCAAGTGCTAGTTTCTCAGTTGTGTCTGACTCTTCGTGGCCCTATGGACTGTAGCCCACCAGGTTCCTCTGTCCATGGGGTTCTCCAGGCAAGAATCCTGGAGTGGGAAGCCATTCCCTTCTCCAGGGAGTTTTCTGACTCAGGGATCGAACTCAGGTCTCCTGCATTACAGGCAAATTATTTACTGTCTGAGCCACCAGGGAAGCCGTGAACAATAAAGTTAATATAAGCAATAACTTGACCAGCTTTACTAGATATATGATTAATATAAAATATGTTTATCACTATAGCTCATAAATAAAATATTATAAAATATAGTTTTATATAAAGATGTTAATTTTAAAAACAAAAATCTGGTACTTGGGACCCACTTGATTAAAGCAAAGTATACAGTCAGCATGAAGAATAATATGGCATTTTACTGGAACATATTAAAAAGACAATATTATGAAGATGATAATCTTCCTGAAGGTAGTAAGTAACCAATATAATTCAAACAAAAATCCTGGCAAAAAAATTTGTATGGTGGAGAAAACTTGTAGGAATATGCACCTCCTAAAATACCATTTATATGTACATATTGTAGCCTAGACAAACTCTTACAAATGTACTCAAAGAGATACATATAAGAGTCTTAGCAGAATCACTGTACAAACAATAATAATAAAGGAAACTGCAAATAGGTTCATCAAAATGTGACTAAAGTATGACATATTAATACATTAAAATTGCCTATGACAATGACAGAAACTAACTTGAGCTCCACACATGGCTATGAATGAATCTTAGTAACAACAAGGATTCCCTGGTGGCTCAATACTCAGCAAGGAAGGGTTGGCAGAAGACCTGGTATTTGATAGTGTTTATGTATAATTACAAGTACAAACACAATTGTAAAAACTTAAAGAAATGCCTGGGAGTAATAGTCACCAGAGTTAGGCTAGAAACTCATGCTGAGGGAGGGAGTGGGGTCAGGCCAAGGAAGGGATTTCATGCAGTCTGGGGTTGTTGCATTTCCCACGTGGAGTGCTGACTCTTGGTATCTTCAGGGTACCTTAACCCCTTTTGTAATGAAGTAAAAAGGAGCATATGCTAAGGGCTTCCCACCTTCCGCTAGTGGTAAAAAAACCCTCCTACCAATGCAAGAGATGCAAGAGAGGTAGGTTCAATCCCTGGGTCAGGAAGATCCCCTGGAGAAGGGAATGGCACCCACACCAGTATTCTTGCCTGGAGAATCCCATGGACAGAGGAACCTGGCAAGCTACAGTCCATAGGGTCGCAAGGAGTCAGACAGGACTGAGGGGACTTAGCACGCGGCATGCACAGAAAGAAAATTACCCTCACAAACAAAGGGGAGAGACAGAAGAGCAAAGCAAGAAGAGGACGGAGATTGCTTCTTTTCTTTCTTTCTTTTTTTTTTTTTTAAGGGGTCAAGATCAATTTTATTTTTTTTCTTTTTCTTTTCTTTTATTATGATTATTATTATTTACTTTACAATATTGTATTGGTTTTGCCATACATCAACATGAATCCGCCACGGGTGTACACGTGTTCCCAATCCTGAACCTCCCTCCCACCTCCCTCCACATACCATCTCTCTGGGTCATCCAAGTGCACCAGCCCCAAGCATCCTGTATCCTGCATCAAACCTAGACTGGCGATTCATTTCTTATACGATGTTATATATGTTTCAATGCCATTCTCCCAAATCATCTCACCCTCTCCCTCTCCCACAGACTCCAAAAGACTGTTCTATACATCTGTGTCTCTTTTGCTATCTCACATACAGGGTTATCATTACCATCTTTCTAAATTCCATATATATGTGTTAGTATACTGTATTGGTGTTTTTCTTTCTGGCTTACTTCACTCTGTATAATAGGCTCCAGTTTCATCCACCTCATTAGAACTGATTCAAATGTATTCTTTTTAATGGCTGAGTAATACTCCATTGTGTATATGTACCACAGCTTTCTTATCCATTCATCTGCTGATGGACATCTAGGTTGCTTCCATGTCCTGGCTATTATAAACAGTGCTGCGATGAACATTGGGGTACATTTGCAATCCCTATCAAGCTACCAGCGGTATTTTTCAGAGAGCTAGAACAAATAATTTCACAATTTGTATGGAAATACAAAAAACCTCAAATAACCAAAGCAATCTTGAGAAAGAATGGAACTAGAGGAATCAACCTGCCTGACTTCAGGTTCTACTACAAAACCACAGTCATCAAGACAGTATGGTACTGGCACAAAGACGGAGATTGTTTCTGAACCTTCTTCTCTCAGGCAGGAGGATCAGATTCCTGGCTCAGAATAAGTGAAAAGGGCTCTGGGGGCAGGGCAGTGATGGGCAGTGGGGTAGAGAGCTCCAGCAGATTTCAATATGGAAAAGAAAACTCCCCCTGCAACCCCAGGGTTTGTTTATGTATCTACTGCTTGTGTGTGAGTGTGTGTGTGTGTGTGTGAAGTCACTTTGATCATGTCTGACTCTGTGCAACCTTATGGACTGTAGCCCACGAAACTCCTCTGTCCATGAGATTCTCCAGGCAAGAACACTGAAGTGGGTTGCCATGCCCTCCTCTCTGGGGTCTTTCTGACCCGGGGATTGAACCTGCATCTCTTAGGTCTCCTGCCTTGGCAGGTAGGTTCCTTACCACCAGCACCACCTGGGAAACCCATCTAGTACTTAAATTCAGCAAATAATGAATAACCAATATAGACAGCATATTAAAAAGCAGAAACATTAATTTGTCACAAAGGTCCATCTAGTCAAGGCTATGGCTTTTTCCAGTGGTCTTGTATAGATGTGAGAGCTGGACTATAAAGAAAGCTGAGCACAGAAGAATTGATGCTTTTGAACTGTGGTGTTGGAGAAGACTGTTTAGAGTCCTTTGAACTCAAGGAGATCCTACCAGTCCATCCTAAAGGAGATCAATCCTGGGTGTTCATTGGAAGGACTGATGTTGAAGCTGAAACTCCAATACTTTGGCCACCTGACTTGAAGAGCTGATTCATTGGAAAAGACCCCGATGCTGGGAAAGATTGAAGGTGGGAAGAGAGGGGGACAACAAAGGATGAGATGGTTGGAAGGCATCACTGACTCAATGGACATGGGTTTGGGTGGACTACGGGAGTTGGTGATGGACAGGGAGGCCTGGTGTGCTACAGTCCATGGGGTTGCAAAGAGTCAGACATGACTGAGTGACTGAATTGAACTGAATAATTAACATAATATTAATGTCATCACCGTCATCATTATCATCACTTTGAACATGAAATAATTTAAATGAACTTTGCTGGTGGACTTTATTATCAAGATGGATGAGGAGAAAGAGGAAAAGGAGACATCCTGCTAGAAATACTGAAAGAGAAAACTGAATAGAGATAAAACATATTTCAGAAAGACAGAGACAGACATGCAAAATGTTGTTTCAAGATAGATAGGAATCCTTTTCTTGGGGCAATAGGAGAGATGTCTCAAATGAAACTCAAATCTATGTCCTGTGCTAGACATTAACATGGATATCTTAACATTAAGGTGGAAAGACACACCCTTGCTCTTATGAAGCATATAGCTTAATGAGGCAACTGTCATGTAAAATGCTTAAACATATGTATGCATTTAAAAAGTATTGATGTCCTGTGGAACTGCACGATGATGTAACAAATAACTTTATGCAATCATCAAGCACCTTAGGAATATACCCCACTCAGGGTGTGTTTCAAGCATGAGCAAAGATGTTTACAGACAGAGCTGAGGAGTAGCGTCACTTGACTAGAGTTTATGTTGTGTGGGGTAGGCATTGGGTGTGGAATGAAGGGATTGGCAGTGGAAAAGACTGCAATGTGAAGTCTGATAACAAAGGACCTTCTTACTTATTTTGGATTTTTGGCAATGAGAAAGTTGGGACATGGACAGGTCACAGTTAGGGGTGGGGTGGGGGAAAATGATTCAAATGGTAATTTGCGGGATGAATTAGAAGAGTGAACACAGGCGATGAGATTGGTCAGGAGGACATTAAATTGAGAAGCTCGTGGAGTTATGCAGACCCGACTCATGAGAGTGAGGATAGAGCTGGCTTGTGTGTAAGGAGACAAGAGACATTTCAGAGGCACAGGGCACCGTAGGGTTTGAAGAAGGTCTATGCAGAATGAAGGGTGGTTTTCAGATTTGTCTTGAACATCTCGGGGGATGGTTGGTAGGGCACAAATGACAAGAAAATGGATTTTACAAATAAGAAAACTGAGGTTCATAGTTGTTGTTGCTCAGTCATGTCCAACTCTTTGTGCGACCCTGTGGACTGTAGCCCTCCAAGCCCCTCTGTCCATTGGATCCAGGTAAGAATACAGATGTGGGTTGCCATTTCCTTTCTCCAGGGGGTATTCCCAACCCAGGGATCACATCCACATCTCCTGAAAGTTTCCTACAGGATAATATACAAAGAATATATATTTATAACTTAACTTATTGCTGAATAAGCTTTTAATCTCTTGGTTATGTTACCATCATTTGTCATTGTGACAAAGCATCCACATTTTATAAACTTTTTTTTTCAACTTAAAGGTATTAATATCTTAGGTCTTTAATCTTTTATTTGGAAATCTGTCATTTTTGAAAAGATAAAGAGCCTTACACCTTGGTGAAGAAATGTTTTCTCTTTGGTGGCCTGGCTATGAGGGATACGTGACATTTTATTATCAGTTGGTGAAAGAAAAGGTCTGAGAAACAGCAAAGATCAGTGATAAATCTAAATATCTTTTCACCAAATTTTTGGACTGTTTTTCTTTAGGGTTTTTTTTTGCCCCGCAGCCAGCAAAGCAAAAATTATTTCTTAACACCATTAAAACATTCTTCACACTTCAAGTGTAAATGCTTATTTTTTCTTGATGTTTCTCTGAACAGAACAATTGTCTAAAAATAATGTCTGACATGTCTTTTCAGAGAAAGGTTAAAAGGGAATAGACTCAAAGTACAGACACACAAAATTCTACTCATTGCATTCCTCACTTTGGAAAACAGTTTTAAGTGCTTGAATTGCTTATAAAAATTGTGTGGCAACGACAGATTCCTTTTAACGCATCTGGCTTCTTAAAGTTTGTTTAATTAGTGTAGTACTACTGAATGATGGTTTCTTTCCCTGAAAACACCAATAAGAAATGTCTTGCAGAACAAACTTCTTTAGCTTCTGAGTTTTTTATTCTTCAGTAACTATCATGCTTTTTGGTGCAAGTCACAAATGATTTTTTTTTTCTATTGCACCTGAAAAGTTGCATCCACATTAAGCTACACTTTTCCCCATTTTTCAGGAAGTTTAGCCTAGTTATGGTAATGAATTACTAAATACCAAAGGGCTTTCTCCATTCTCTTTAATACCTAAAGATGCATTTAGAGGCATTCAGTATTTTGAATTTCATTACAAAGATAGAGAAGATGTAGCTTATAAAAATTAATTTCAGTTCATTTAGAATGGAAGAGGATGGTATGGTAATTAATTGCTAAAATAAAACATGAGCAAATAGGAGAGTGTATGCTAAAATGTCTTACTTTTTAATGATTTTTGACCTTTAAAATTTTTTAAATAGCATTTGTTAAATGTACTTTTGAAAAACTCTAGAGACATTTTGCCGTCTTCTTCTTACTGAAAAGTCCTCTTGTAGTTATAAAAGATATATTTCATTAGACATTCTGTTTCCTTCAGACTAAAATTCTTTAAGTAGCTAGGAGATGTCACTAATACTAGTGGTTCTAGCTCTTAAAATATATGAAATGTCTCTAATCTGAAAAAATATTTTAATACACTTGTATATTTTTATTTTGCAACAAAAATAGACAGACTTGTCTCAAATGTGTGATAATCTCAAGCTCATCTCAGTAAATTGGATCATTAGCCTTAAAAACCAATGGCTATTCATGTCATTAGTAGCTTTTGAATTTTGTGTTATTATAGTAGACCAAAACCTTCACTGGGTAACTGTCTACTTTATTTCTTTGGTGATAAGGATGGTTAATACAGAAATTAAAAAATAAGATACTCATGAACCTATATAACACATAGGTCCAAAAGCATGTTTATGCTTTACAGTTATTCTTCATGCTACACCCTGCTTTTATTCAGTGATAATTTTAAATTGATCAGGAATCAGTTTAGGTCCAAGTAACAAACACAGCAACAACTGCAACAGCAGAAACAAAACAGCAAACGACACCTAACTACTGTGATTCAAATAATTGAGATTCATTTTTCCCATGTAAGCAGTTCTTCAGGCTTTTGCTGGTATTGATGCAGTGTCTAAACACTCTTAGAACCTATGGTCCTGCATTCAGTTGACAATTACCTCATGGGCTGCTACCACTCCAAGGACCACATCATAAGTAATGTGTGTATGGTTCTTATACTTACATTTATCTAGGTCTATCTTTTGTTTGTTTTCTTGTGCATGGTTCTTATATTTATTTGTCTATTCTTTTCTATTTGTTTTCTCAAAAGCACCCCTAGAAAATTTTCTTCTACATTTTCTGGGTTGGAATCAGTCTCATGTATTCTTAGGTAAAGAGGAGGCTAAGACAGTAAGCATCTGCTGTTAAGCCCCTAATTTAGTGAGAAGTACAACATAAGAAGAATTTAGGGATGGATTTGGTTACCAGTTTTATGTCTACCACTTCTATTCTTTTGAAATTGTCTTCAGGGTTAGTTTAACAACCTTATGAAGAATTAAGTCTCATTCTCTTGAAATATATGGAGAAAAATTATTCCCAAGGACCAGATTTTCATTTTATCCTTTCTGTTCTTTATTCTTTTAATCCATGTCTATTGCTGCTAAATGGGAATAGAAAAGAGATGAATAATTAAATTGTGTGATGTGATAACAGAAAGAAGTTTATAGTTTTGGCACTCACAGTTGAGATGCTCTTACACAAGAGTAAAATAGGTAATACAGATGAATTGCTGTGCCCTTTGACTGGACATCACCAGATGGTCAACACCGAAATCAGATTGATTATATTCTATGCAGCCAAAGATGGAGAAGCTCTATACAGTCAACAAAAACAAGGCCGGGAGCTGACTGTGGCTCAGATCATGAACTTCTTATTGCCAAATTCAGACTCAAATTGAAGAAAGTAGGGAAAACCACTAGACTATTCAGGTATGACCTAAATCAAATCCCTTATGATTATACAGTGGAAGTGAGGAATAGATTTAAGGGCCTAGATCTGATAGATAGAGTGCCTGAAGAACTATGGAATGAGGTTCGTGACATTGTACGGGAGACAGGGATCAAGACCATCCCCATGGAAAAGAAATGCAAAAAAGCAAAATGGCTGTCTGGGGAGGCCTTACAAATAGCTGTGAAAAGAAGAGAGGCGAAAAGCAAAGGAGAAAAGGAAAGATATAAGCACCTGAATGCAGAGTTCCAAAGAATAGCAAGAAGAGATAAGAAAGCCTTCTTCAGTGATCAATGCAAAGAAATAGAGGAAAACAACAGAATGGGAAAGACTAGAGATCTCTTCAAGAAAATTAGAGATACCAAGGGAACATTTCATGCAAGGATGGGCTCGATAAAGGACAGAAATGGTATGGACCTAACAGAAGCAGAAGATATTAAGAAGAGGTGGCAAGAATACACAGAAGAACTGTACAAAAAAGATCTTCACGACCCAGATAATCATGATGATGTGATCACTAATCTAGAGCCAGACATCTTGGAATGTGAAGTCAAGTGGGCCTTAGAAAGCATCACTATGCTGGACTGGAAGAAACACAAGCTGGAATCAAGATTGCCGGGAGAAATATCAATAACCTCAGATATGCAGATGACACCACCCTTATGGCAGAAAGTGAAGAGGAGCTAAAAGGCCTCTTGATGAAAGTGAAAGAGGAGAGTGAAAAAGTTGGCTTAAAGCTCAACATTCAGAAAACGAAGATCATGGCATCTGGTCCCATCACTTCATGGGAAATAGATGGGGAAACAGTGGAAACAGTGCCAGACTTTATTTTTTTGGGCTCCAAAATCACTGCTGATGGTGACTGCAGCCATGAAATTAGAAGACGCTTACTCCTTGGAAGAAAAGTTATGTCCAACCTAGATAGCATTTTCAAAAGCAGAGACATTACTTTGCCGACTAAGGTCCGTCTAGTCAAGGCTATGGTTTTTCCTGTGGTCATGTATGGATGTGAGAGTTGGACTGTGAAGAAGGCTGAGCACCGAAGAATTGATGCTTTTGAAGTGTGGTGTTGGAGAAGACTCTTGAGAGTCCCTTGGACTGCAAGAAGATCCAACCAGTCCATTCTGAAGGAGATCAACCCTGGGATTTCTTTGGAAGGAATGATGCTAAAGCTGAAACTCCAGTACTTTGGCCATCTCATGCGAAGAGTTGACTCATTGGAAAAGACTCTGATGCTGGGAGGGATTGGGGGCAGGAGGAGAAGGGGACGACCGAGGATGAGATGGCTGGATGGCATCACTGACTCGATAGATGTGAGTCTGAGTGAACTCCGAGAGATGGTGATGAACAGGGAGGCCTGGCGTGCTGCGATTCATGGGGTCGCAAAGAGTCGGACACGACTGAGCGACTGAACTGAACTGAACTGAACTGAACTTGACTGCTAAAATTAGATCACATAGATTTCTCTAACTTGTGGAACCCCTAGTGAAGAGAATTAAATTTTGTAAGGATTAACTACTTTTAATAGTGTATAAAATACTTGCCCACATATTGCTCCTTGGAAGGGAAGCTGTGACAAACCTTGGCAGTGTATTAAAAAGCAGAGACATCACTTTGCTGACAACAGTCCATATAGTCAAAGCTACGGTTTTTTCAGTAAGTCATGTACAGATATGAGAGGTGGACCATAAGGAAGGCTGAGCACTGACAAATTGATGCTTTCAAAGTGTGGTCCTGGAGAAGACTCTTAAGAGTCCCTTGGGCTGCAAGGACATCAAGCCAATCAATCCTAAAGGAAATCAACCCTGAATCATTGGAATGACTGATGCTGAAGCTGAAACTCCAATACTTTGGCCACCTGATGTGAAAAGCTGACTCATTGGAAAAGACCCAGATGCTGGGATAGAGTGAGGCAGAAGGAGGTGACAAAAAATGGGATGGTTAGATAGCATCACTGACTCAATAGACATGAATTTGACCAAGCTCCAACTCCTGGGAGACAGTGAAGGACAGGAAGGCCTGGTGTACCACAGTCCATAGGATCACAAAGAGTCAGACACAACTTAGCAACAGAACAACAAAAACATATTAACTAACAAAATCAGAAATTTTCAGCCTAGCATTTAAGAGTACCATGATCTTTACCTGAACACATTTATAGCTTTATTTTCAACTTCCTTTCCCATTGCGTGAACCATGCTAGACTGAGGGGGTGGAGTACCTTCACGCTAAGATTTGGCCCTTGGACTAGCTTTGATCACCCTGTTTCCTTCTTGCTTAGTGTTTTAAACATTCCATTATACATAATTATAAAGTGGTACAGTGGTTAAGAATCCACCTGCCACTGCAGGGGACACAAGAGATGTGGGTTTGATCCCTAGATTGGGAAAATCCAGAATTGTCTTACATGAATAAATTTGTCACGACAAGGTAAAAGAATGACTGATACTGAAGCTGAAGATCCAATACTTTGGCCACCTGATGCAAAGAGCTGACTCATTGGAAAAGACCCTGATGCTGGGAAAGATCGAGGGCAGGAGGAGAAGGGGACGACAGAGGATGAGATGGTTGGATGGCATCACCCACTCGATGGACATGAGTTTGAGCAAGCCCTGGGAGATGGTGAAGGACAGGGAAGCCTGGCGTGCTGCAGTCCATGGGGTCATAAAGAGTTAGACATGACCAAGTGACTGAACAGCAACAAAGGTAAAAGATAAATAATGGATTTTTATGTGAGATTAAAGTAAATAGCATAGGAGAGTCTGGTGTGACACCCCCCCCAAAAAAAAAAAAAAAAAAAAACCCTAGCATACAAGAAAATATGTGCTGTATGTTCTGAATAATGATTGACTTTGAGGTGCAGGAGTGATTGTGTAGCTGGGACAACCAGGTAAAAGGCGGCTTTTGTGTGTGACAAGCAGAAGTGTGTCATAGCCATCAGCAGAGCTCTCATCCTTCTATTATAGTTTAAAAGAGGCTCCGATTTTCAGCAAAAATAAGATAAATAGAACTATAGCAAGCAAATGCTTTAAACCCTTTCGCCACACACACTGGCTGTTTAATATACGGCATATATCCTCCTGTGAGTTACCCTGTGGATGCGAGGTGAAGAGTAAGGCACCGAGGAGTGTGAAAGAAATTTCTGCACCTCACGTTTAAAAACAAATTTCACAAAAAACCGAAATGGAATCTTTCCAAGGTGACAAATTGTGAGATCCTTTTTTTTTTTTTTAGCAAGTAAGAACCATTTTCTTTTACTCCTGAGATTTTCCTGAAGTGCTTACACATCATTTTGTGGTTTGGGACAAATAATGTGCCAAATGTTTGAGAAATTTCGCTGTCACACATCCTTTAGAGCTATTAATTCCTCTCTTCAAAGTTGGAGGTCTTGGGAACAGTGATATCTTCACAAATGCCTCTCTTGGCTCCTCTGGGTTACTCTGAGCTCCGACCACCTCTATTTGCTTCAGTGTCTCTACTGGGCTTTAAGACATCATTAAATACGTGTTTGTGGGTGTGATATGCACGCATGCCACAATCATTCACAGAATGTATAGTTTTATCACATATGTAGAATTCACAATCCATCTTCAATGCACACTAGTTTGATTTCTGTACAATATAGTTAGGCTTTCTACTGGTTTTTGTGCTTTACAATTTATAGCCTCACAGCTTTCATGCAAAATAAAGATACATAGGGATGTTTTTTAATCCTGTAAGGGGGAAAAATAGTATTTTATTATGTCAGATATTTATGGTCTTTCTTTTAATGTGGGTATTTTCTTATTCACAGAATATTTTAGAATTACTGTTTAACACTGTTATGATTTAGAATAGTCTGTTTATAGGACAGTGATATATGTCCATGTAAATATTTAGGTCTCCACATTAGAATTATGGAGAAATGTTTGTCTTTGAAACTATTTTGAGGCATTTGCATTATCATAATTCATTTTCTTAAAAAGAAAAAAAAAAGCAGTGAACAATAGGGCTTTTGTTTGCTCTTGACATTAACAAATAAAATTAAAAGTTTTTGAAAACTAGCAAGTCATAAATATCTCTCATTTCCTAAATCTAAACATTTAAAAAATTATTTCCATTTCTTTTCAAAATGTGTAGGTTCTCAAAATAATAGCACATATACTATTTTATGCTTACAGCTCGACGCTACAAAGTACTTACACTCTGGATGGGTTAAACATCTTACTAAATCTTAAAATTTCTCATATGATCTGATCAAAAAGGCTGAAAGTAATGATAATGAATAATGATCATAACAAGTTTCTGATCCCTGGACCCTGAATAAATCTATTCCATGTTATTTCAGGTATTTCTGACTATGATTCTATATGAATCAAAATTTAAATTTATCTTATTTATTAACATTTCTATCCTGTTTTATGCTTCAAATGTAATTGAAGATAACTTTAACATCTTATTTTTTAATTGTCAAGAAAAAATTTTTATCCTAGAAATGGCACTTCTCTTTATTAAACTTTCCCAAATCAAAGCATCAAAACCTCCTATTCATATTGAAATTATTGCCACAATACCGTGGAGATACAAAGTGAAGGCGTGCCTATCATGATGCAAATTACTAAGATCAAATCATAATCCCCATCTGTTCTTTGAAAGAGGGAGGGCTTCCCAGGAGGCGCCAGTGGTAAAGAACCTGCCTGCCAATGCACGAGAAGAGATCCAGGTTTGACCCCTGGGTCGGAACTATCCCCTGGAGGAGGGCATGGCAACCCACTCCAGCTCTTGGCTGGAGAATCCCCTGGACAGAAGAGCCAGGCGGGCTACAATCCATAGGGTTGCAAAGAGTTGGACACGACTGAAGCAACTTAGCGCTTGAAAGAAGGAAGAACCCTTAGTAGGTGATAGAAGGGCACATATGCGTTATGTACCAAGTCGGAAATTCACTAACGACGTGGAGCCGTTCATCACACCAGCTTCCCTCTGCCAGCAGTGGGAGGTTGACGTGTGATCTTGCTTCCAGCTTGTCCCATTGCGACCTTCCTAGGAGGTGCCAATAGGCAAAGAATCCACACAGTGACAGTGGGAAAAGCTTATGAATGGAAAGTGGCGCTGTCAACTTGTTAGATTACTGTCCGTATCTATTTGATGGTATGGAGGCTCCTGTTAATCAGCCCTGGGGCTACATGTAAATAATTCCTGTGTGTTTTCAAGCACGAGCTCCTTCAAAAAGCACTGTGCGACACATTGTCAGGAGGACTCTAGGGGCCTTTGGTCAAAATAATTCTCGTTAAAGGCAATTCACAAAGCTTCAGGGATGTCCCACCGTTCCGTGTTCTTGAGAAAGTTTTGCTGGGGAGCTTTTGAAGGACACGGGTGCTGGGAGCGATCTTAATCGTGAACTTACTCTAATCAGGCAGTTCTGAGGAAAAATGAAGTTTGGCTGTTTACAAGTGTACACAAAACAGTAAAAGCAAAACGCCAGCAACAACGACGAAAAACAAAAAGCATCCTTGGGAACCACGAGCGTCTCTACGTTTTCTGTTTCAGAGAAGCCGGTGCAGAAACGGAATACACAACAGGAACAAGTATTAGCGTGTAGGATGCCATAAATAAATAAGATGGCTTAACAGAAAAAGAGGAAAACAGAACACTCCCTGCTGGAGAAGATGGGAAATTTCGGTTACTAGCAAGATAGTATCTGCTTTGACCTATTTTTATCTTTACATATTAAAAAAAAAAAAAACCCAAAACAACAAAAAAACTTGTTTAAAAGGATTCACATTTGAAGTAGTGATTTCTAAAGTTTACTACCAAAATGATATAATTTTACTGATTAAATTTTTAGAAGAGCTCTGAAGTGCCCGGAGTGAACTCACAGTAGGTATATCAGAAATATGTGTAGGACCCAGAGAGGAAAAAAGAAGGGTAGCTTTTTCTAGCTTGATCTCTGAAAATGAGATCCATGGTGGGTTGTCATGGTCTCAACAATTTCTGAAGTGAGAAAGTGAGAGTATGTTACTTTGGGGTGTGCTTAGCAAAATCTGAATAAAATTAAGTTTTTAGATGAAATTGATAGCCGTTATTATTAACAAATATTTATTGGCTACTTCTTCCATGCAAGATTTTGTAAGACTATAACGATATAAAATGAATGTGACACAGCCCCTAAAAGAATGCAAAATTTAGTAAAAACCTAAAAAAAAGTTATAGTTAATACTGATTTGAGGGCTATGACATTGACGCTATTTATGCCAACCTGTGGTTTTAGGCCACACCATTCTCTAGGTGTTTTCTAAAATCTCCATTTCAACCTCTTTACTGCCATGGAGGCAGGAAACACCCAAGTTAGGGTCAGAGACAAGACATACCCTCATTGTGCTTTTAAAAAAATACAGCCCAGAATCCCTGCTGCTGCTGTTGCTGCTAAGTCGCTTCAGTCGTGTCTGACTCTGTGTGACCCCATAGACAGCAGCCCACCAGGCTCCCCGTCCCTGGGATTCTCCAGGCAAGAACACTGGAGTGGGTTGCCATTTCCTTCTCCAATGCCTGAAAGTGAAAAGTGAAAGTGAAGTCCTTCAGTTGTATCCGACTCTTAGTGACCCCATGGACTGCAGCCTACCAGGCTCCTCTGTCCATGGGATTTTCCAGGCAAGAGTACTGCTACAAAAGATTAAAACTCAGACCAGAATTGAAATGGAGGAGATAATGGAAGCTACTGTTTTTCTGGGATCCAAAAGGGAGCCAACTGAAGGGGGAAACTATAGGGTTTGTGAGGTACAAAGAAGGTTACTGCTTGTGCATAGGTTTGCATTGTTGGCTAGATCCCAAGCAAGTCCGAATATATTAAATGGGAAGACGCGAAGCATCTGGCAGGGGCCTAGCCTGCGCTCCCCTCAGCATGCATGCGCGTGCATGGACTCATGCATTCAACGTGCCTCCAAGCCCTGGAAAGGGGAAAGGGTGTGGAAAGAGGAGAGAGGTGCATGGTCAGGGAGCAACCTCATATGCAGTGAAACATCTCTGAAAAACTCCATCAAAAGGAGCAAATGAGCATCTCACGTGGAGATGGGAAGCGGGATGTGGTCCAGACACTGTTGGCAGTCCCTGGTCACGGTGTCCATAGGCTGCAACCCAGAAGCACAATTTTATAGGCTCTTCACTGATGTATCCCCAGGCCCCAGAACGCTTCCTGGGTTACAGTAAGTAGATGCTTAAAACATGTTTGTGGAATTAATGAGTGGGTGCATGGAGTTGTTACTTTGTGTGCCTGCTGAAACATGGCCTTGTTAAAGAACATCTTCCCCTCCTAAGAATTGGCTTTAATTTCTTGAAGACTTCGACTATAGTTGCATCTCAGTATTGAATATGCTTTACTCTTTATTAAAAGTGATCTTTGTTTTAAGTTTACTAGCCCAAAGATTTTTAAATGGATTTATTAAATTCTGAAAATATCAATGTGCTATTTTTATCAAAATTAAGCACCGGGGAAGTCCATTTCATTCTATCAAAATTCCGAGTAGAGAAAAATCTGTAAATAGAATGTATACACATATTTCCTTTTTAAAAACTGATTTCTACTGTGATCTTTTTTTTTTTTTCTTTTGCTTGCGTGCACGTGTGCTCAGTTGCTCAGTCTTGTCTGACTCTTTGAGACTGTATGGACTGCAGTCTTCCAGGATCCTCTGTCCATGGGATTTTCCAGGAAGAGTACTGGAGTGGGTTGCCATTTCCTTTTCCATTTCTTTTGCTTACTTTGGGCTTAACTTAATTCTTTCTTGATTTCTGAAGCAGGAAGCTGAGGTCATTTATCTGAGATATTTCTTCATTCCTAATTGTTCTTTAGTCTTGATAGAACTAATATTTCTATTGAGATGAGTTTAAAATATGGTGATTATCCTGGTTTATCTCGGAGGCTTGTGTTAATCACATGAGCTCTTAAAAGTGGAAGGAGGCAGACGAACAGATCACAGACATGAAACACGAGATAAACTCAATGAATCACCTCTAGATTTGAAGATAGAGGAAGGGACTTGAATCAAGAAATGAGGGCAGTTTCTAGCAGCTGGAAAAGGCAAAGAAACAGATTTTCCTCGAAAACCTCCAGAAGGAAAGCAGTCCTTCCAACACCTTGATATTAACCCTGTGTTGGACCTCAGGCCTACAGTGCTGAAGATAGCAAATGTGTTTAGCAAGCCACTGAGTTTGCAATAATTTGTTACAAAAGCAATAGAAAGCTAATGAGAATTATCACTCATCGGTTCGCTAATCTTTTATTCTACCATGTTTAATCTGGTATCAATCTCATCAGTGTATTTTTCCTCCCTGACATTGTAATTCCTAGCTCGGAAATTCAATTTGGATCTTTTTACATCGCCTTGACTTTTAAATGTTTGTTCTTTCCTTTATCTGCTTGAACATATGGGATACAGTAGTAGAAACTATTTTCATATTCTTGTCTACTAATTCTATTATCTCTGTTGTTTCTGGATCTGTTTCAGTGGATGGAGTTTTATCCTCATTATTATCATTATACTTTCCTACATTTTTATTTGCCTTGTAATTTTTGACTGGCTGATGGACACAGGGGACGTACTGTGGTCCTGTATGTATTTTTATATCTCCAGGACTTTAGAGCTTGCTACCAGGCAAGGGTTAAGTCACATGAAGATTTTTCTTTGAGGCTTTGCTAGAGGGAACAGGTCTTCCTGAGCCAAGGCCCTTTTTTTTTTTAGCACTTGCACTGAAACTCCAGTACTGTGGCCACCTCATGCGAAGAGTTGACTCATTGGAAAAGACTCTGATGCTGGGAGGGACTGGGGGCAGGAGGAGAAGGGGACGACCGAGGATGAGATGGCTGGATGGCATCACCGACTGGATGGACGTGAGTCTGAGTGAACTCCGGGAGTTGGTGATGGACAGGGAGGCCAGGCGTGCTGTGGTTCATGGGGTCGCAAAGAGTCGGACACGACTGAGCGACTGAACTGAACTGAACTGAACTGATGCCCTCTGACTTATGTTTATTACTGTGTCTGTTGGGTACAGGCACGGTTTCTTGCCCTCTGGGAACTCCAGAAGCAGTTCCCTTTAATCCTCCAGGTATTTTCCCCCCAGGTCTCCGGTAGGTTTCTCACAGGCATGCACTGATCCATAGCAGTCAGCAGAATTCTTGAGAGCGCCCCCTGCAGGTCTCTGGAGTTCCCTCCCCAGGCATCTCTCCCTGTCTCTGAGATGCTGAGAACATCCGACCAGTTTTGACCCCTCAGTTCCTGGCTCTGACTGCATCTCTCTTCCCTGTACTGTGACCCGGAAACTTTCTCCAAGTGGTAAGTGGGAGTCGCACTTACCAGTGCTTCTTGCTGCTCATCTTGTTCACTCCCAACTTCCCATTTCTTAAAAGTCACTGCCTTGCTCAGCACCCAGTGTTTCGAGGGTTTTTTTTTTTTTTTCATGTATTTTGTTGCAATATTTAGTTGTTTCAAGTGGGAGGATAAATCTGTTCTGTTATCCCATCTTGATTGGGAGCAGAAGTCTCACCGGAAATTCTGGCCTGCGTTTTCTCTGTCTTTTTCCTACCTATTTATGTGCCCTGTGTGAGTGCTTAGTCGCTCAGTCATGTCTGACTTTGTGCGACCCCATGGACTGTAGCCCGCCAGGCTCCTCTGTCCATGGGATTCTCCAGGCAAGAGTACTGGAGTGGGTTGCCATGCCCTCCTCCAGGGGATCTTCCCGACTCAGAGATCAGACTTGTGTCTTTTGCATCTCTTGCATTGGCAGGCAGATTCTTTACCACTGTGCCACTTAGGAAGCCCCCTACATTTTTATAGTTATATATATATATATATATATTTTTTTTTTAGCTTGTTCTTTACATATATATAGTGAGGAAATTTTCTTCAAAAACATGTCATATTATTCTATGTTTTGATGATGAATATCTTTGTATATAGTCCTTTTTATACATCTCTGATTTTTCTCAAGATGAATTATGACTATTAAGTTAATATTTTAATGTAACTGGTACATGTGGTCAAATTAGCTACACTGACAAATATATGCTTTTTATTTTTCAGGCTGACTGTTAAAATTTGGGTTTAAAAAATATTTTCTGAGAAAAAAAATTAATTTCAGTTTAAATCTGAATCTTTGTAAAACAGTCCCGAGACAGAAATGAACAACAATATGTTTATGTAGCACATTGTGCATTGTCTATTTTTTCCTTGCTTGTTTTTTTTCTTAGCTGAATCATCTTTTTCTGGATGGTTTGTCAAATCTCTTTTTATTTTAAACATAATATATGTAATATTTTTTAAAATGATATACCCTATATGATATTATTTTTTACATTTTAAGCAAATATTTATTTTTTATGTTGTTAACTCTATCAACTTTCTCTATGTGAAAGCCTTTGCTCAGAATGCCACTTTGATATTTTCCATCAGATAAGTAGATATGCATCATTGTTATTTTGTATTTTTATATATCTTTAATTTTATACTTACTGCTATCATTCACTGAAATTTGTTTCTTGACGTATAGTGTAGGATGAAGATCTAATTTTATTTTTTTTCTGTGTGGTTAATCAACTCTCCCCATAGATTTTAATGCATTGAGTTACGTTCATGTGTGTCTAATTTGAGCAACTAGGCAAGCCTCTTTATAATTTATCCAAATTGCATGATACCAATATAAAAAATAAATTCTAAATAGGCAAAATAGCATTTAGTACATGTAGAGGAGAGCAAGCAGACTCATCCTCAATTCGTGTAAGCTGCATTGCTATACTTATGTGTTACACTAACACATCATATAAAATATAAGCCATGCAATCAGGTACTTTGTATAGCTGTTTATAACTGGAAATAGAGTGCCATTGTTTTCTTTATAATCTCTTAGGATGAGTGCCTTTGCTATTCCTTGGACCTGTGTCATCTCTGTAACTATAAACAGGTGCCCGTGGGCATTGAGAGATGTTTAGTTAGCAGGGTGAGGCTTGGATTCAGTTGCATAAAGGCAGGCCTGCAGATCCGTGGGGCGTGGAGACGTGCCAGCAAGGTGTTTCAGTCACTGTCATTGCTTATTATTATCTCAGCACTCTCCAGACTGGCTCAGTGGTGCACACACAAAATACCACATGTGTACAGGGGGGTGCAACCAGGAGGGGACCTGTGATTCCAGGGAGGAAGATGGAGGATTAAGCCTAGTTGGTGGAGTAGCAGTGGAGAGGGAGAGAGATGAGGATATTGGAGGCTTTACAGAAGGCTGGAAGGCTTCCATGCAGGCTCATTGGTAAAGAATCTGCCTGCAATTCAGGAGACGTGGGTCCCATTCCTGGCTTGGGAAGATCCCCTGGAGAAAGAAATGGCAACCCACTCCTATATATTCTTGCTTGGGAAATTCCGTGGACAGAGGAGTCTGGCGGGCTACAGTCGATGGGGTCACAAAAGAGTTGGACACAATTTAGCAACTAAACAATAGCAAAAGAGGGCTGGGAACCCTGTCATGTGGGCTGGAATCCCGTCATATGCTGTAGAAATCTCTGCAGAGACAAAAAGAAATAGGTCATTAGCGGCTGCGTCTCCCTACTGGGCTCACTAAGTAGATAATGTTGCCATTCACTGAGACAGGTGGCGTAGGAAATGGGGAGATTTAGGAATAAGGTGAGGGTGGTGTGAGTTTAGATTCTTGAATTCACAGCAGAAAAAATGTTTATTTTCTTCTTGTAAGACATGTGCCCACTTGATACCAATCATCTCCCTATTCATATAAAATGTGAATGGACTTCCCAGTTCAGTTTTACTTATGATTTGAGATCTTTCAAAAGGTCTTTTCCACAAGAATCAACTGTTTTCATCAACAAGTGTTAAGGAGGAAAAATGTAATAATCCACATCAGTGCGTCTTCCCTTTTGGCTTAAAAGAAAATGAATGAAATAAGACCTCTTTCCTGCAGAATAGCAAGGTACTGACTCTTGGAGACACTGGAAATGCGTGGACCTTGAGGCCTGAATGGGCTATAGAGATCATCTAGTCCAAATATTTATTTTAGAGATGATGACATCTGTGAGAAAATCCAGGAACTGGGACATCAAAGAGCTGCATTTTATTCATCTGTTCTCAATTCATTTTAAATAACATGATGCATATATGTTGTAATTGTTCTGTTTCCTTGGTCCAAATATCACCACTTCCTGCAATCAGGCTTTTCTCAGATATCAAATCCCACTTCTTGCTCTGGGCTTCAGTTGAAAGTTTCTAGTCCCTGTAACATCTCTCTTCTTCCATTCCTCTTAACACGGAGATTAGGAAACATTTCTGTAAAGGGAAGATAGTAGATAGATTTGCTTTGCATCCTATGTTGTTTTGGTCCCCAGCTCTGCCATGTGGAGCCAGGTGGCTATGTTAGTCATTGTCATGTCCAACTCTTTGTGGTGCCATAGACTGTAGCCCGCCAGGCTCCTCTGTCCATGGGCATTCTCCAGGTCAGAATACTGGAGAGGGTAGTCATTTCCTTATCCAGGGGATCTTCCCGACCCAGGGATTGAACCTAGTTCCCTTGTCTTGCAGGCAGATTCTTTACCATCTGAGCCACCAGGGAAGCCTTGTATGTCTATAACCATGCATAAATGAATCAGTTGGAGTCTAGTAAAACTATTTACAAAGGCAGAAGCAGGGTGAATTTGGTCCGTTTCGTCTGTGCAATAACTCACCAGAGATAATGCAGTGTTATAGCATTTTCATTATCATTTCTTCTTCTTTAATCCTCCTCTGCTCTGATTACGCAGACATCAACTTGACTTTATTTGCTCTTTTGTGCCAGCTGCTTCTGAGCCCCTGTACACAAACATCACACCCATCTGGTGTGTTCTCAAGCAGAGGGATAATGCCCTTGGCCCTGACCTCCACTCACTTTTCTCCAGTGTGCAACTTTTCTGTTGCTAAATAGCTTCTTTCTTTTTTTTAAGGTTCTCTGTATGTTGCGTAAGGAAGGGAGAGTAGTTGGAAATACTGAGGATCTCAGAGCGTGAAAATAATTCCTTGCTATGTTATCTGTCTAGGAACTGCTGATTGACTCTGTGTGTGTGTGTGTGTGTGTATGCGCACACATGCGCACACTCAATTATGTCTCACTCTTTGTGACCCTGTGGACTGTAGCCTGCCAGGCTCCTCTGTCCATGGGATTTCCCAGGCAGTAATACTGGAGCAGATTGCCGTGTCCTCCTCCAGAGCATCTTCCCCACCCAGGAATAGACCCCGTGCCTCCTGCTTCTCCAGCATTGGCAGGTGGATTCTCGACCGCTGCGCCACCTTTTGGATCTCTGTTCGCATAGCCTGGTACAACCGCTGGAGTTACAGCTCACCCTAAAGCTTGGACCAGTGTTCTGGGTCCCCAGCTCACACCCTTCTGCCGTTTGCCAAACCCATGTATGTAATGGTGCTGCTTTTTAGCAGTCAAGAGCTAACTTTCTTGGAGCTATTGTTTTAGAGAACCTGTTTCGCTTTCCCTGTCATCTCTGTCTTTGATTCCACCACTCCCAACTGCTTGTATCAAAGCTACCGAATATCCAAACACTAGTCTAACTATAGGACTTTCTTGAATCATACTCATCCTGTGAAACTTGGTCATCATGATAACATTGGCTTGACAACATCTTTAATTTATAAATCCTTGTACAGTTGACCAAAGGTTTTTACCTGTTTTCCCTTATTCCAGCTCTCTAGCAACCTGAAAACTCAGGGGTAATTATTTCCCTCCTTTTGTAGTGGAAGAAAATGAGATACAGAAAGATCAAGTGACTTGGTCAATGTTGTCCCGAGTTAATCCTACAGTTGCAGTGAAATTCAAGTGCTTTTAATTTTTTTTTTTTAATTTAGAACTCCTCCCAATACGCATGTGGTCTTGTTTAAGGCATAAATTATTTATTGATAGAAGAACTGCATTAGGTCAGCCTATGAAGGGAATAACAGGGACACGTAAGTAGTATTATTTGCATATACCTAATGTAGAGACTATACAGAGAAAATTATAATTTCTCCATGCAGTAAATACTAAGATAGAAGCTAAGGTCTAAGGTCTTATCTTGAGTGTATGTGTGCTACGTCGCTTCAGTTGTGCCTGACTCTTTGAAACTCTGTGCCTCAAAGAGTTCCGCCGTCCATGGGATTCTCCAGGCAAGAATACTGAAGTGAGTTGGCACACCCTCCTCCAGGGGATCTTCCTGACCCAGGGATCAAACCCGAGTCTCTTACATCTCCTGCATTGGCAGGCAGGTACTTTTCCATTAGAGCCCCCTGGGAAGCCCAAAAAGTCATATAGAGATTCCGCCTGCCAGTGCAGAAGGTGCGGGAGAAGTGGGTTTGATCCCCGGGTCAGAAAGATTCACCTGAAGGGGGAAATGGCAGCCCACGCTGGTCCTCTTGCCTGGAGACCATGGGCAGCGGAGCCTCGTGGGCTGCAGGCCATGGGGTGGCAAAGAGTGGGACACAGCTAAGCATACATGCAAATACAGTTATATTTCTGTTCTTACACTGTTTTTTGACTTTGCCTATTAGGTTTATTGTTTATTTTCATTAATACCTTTGTTTCCTTTTCTAGATTGAATTTCTTATGGGCAAGCTTTGTGTCTTTTGGCTATTTAGAATACAAAAGTTAGTGCCTGAGACATTGTCCAACTTTATATTTATTGAAAGAATAAAATGATTTATTTTTGATCTCTTAAATGGGTGTCTTATGCATAGGCCCTCACCTCTAGGAGGTGATAATTTAGTTGGGAGACCATCCACATACTGCAGAAAACTCAGATTTCATTACATGTATTATATAAGCAAGTACGGGGAAAATAGTAAGAAAAACAGGCTGTTTATTGTAGAAAATAGAAGCTGAAGAAAAGCAGAGATAATGTGGATTAAATGGTCGGAAATATTTTCATGTGGGAGGTAAGAGGTAAATAGGTTAATAGGAGGGGATTTAATTTCCTGTAGTTCTGAGTTTGCTGATAAGTTTTAAAATATAAATATGCATTTATTTTCATCAATGATTTTTACCAAATATGAGATGATCGTGTTTTCTTTCTTTATTCTATTAATAGGAGCAAAATTACTTGCTTGTCATGGATTTTCCTTTTAATACGTCATTAGATTTTTCTTTGCCAGTATTATATTTAGGGCTTGTCTCTTTAACTACTGAGAAAAATTGCCCTGTACTTTTCTCTCTTTGTAATGATCTTGGTGAATTTGGGTTATCAACCTTATATTGGCCTCATGAAATGAGGTGGTAAGTCTTTCATTTTATGTATTATTTTCTAGAAGGGTTTCATGTAAGATTGAATTATTACTTCTTTGAATGCCATGATGAATTTCTCAGGAAAACCACCTGGAGCTGAAACATTTTTATGTGAAGTTTTTAATAAAATGTATTAATTTTGAATGAATGTAGGATTAGAATTCTATTATTGTTTTAGCTTTTGTAAATTTTGTTTCTAAAGAAATTTTATTTTGTCTAAATTAGCAAATGT
>SJYT01029292.1:256521-300467 GCA_006410635.1 Cephalophus harveyi | reverse complement strand
GTACTTTGGCCACCTCATGCGAAGAGTTGACTCATTGGAAAAGACTCTGATGCTGGGAGGGATTGGGGGCAGGAGGAGAAGGGGACGACCGAGGATGAGATGGCTGGATGGCATCACTGACTCGATGGATGTGAGTCTGAGTGAACTCCGAGAGATGGTGATGAACAGGGAGGCCTGGCGTGCTGTGATTCATGGGGTCGCAAAGAGTCGGACACGACTGAGCAACTGAGCTGAACTGAACTGAGGTTATTATCAAGCAGAAAAGAACACAAGATAGGCATGGGATAAGTTTCCTGGCTTGTAAAAGATGTATATATCTCTTTTAGTTCAAAAGGTGGTTGAATGGATAGAGAGAAGATGAAAGGGAGAGGGGGACTTAAACAGATATTGCCTTGAGATAGTCTAATCCTTGGCTTTCATTCAGTATTTAAATTTTAATATGAAGTCCCGGAATATAAAAACTGGTCTGATAGTTTCAAAGATTTTCAGGGTAAAGCAATTAGGTCCCACTTTGCCTGTAATCTTGGAAGTATGGAGACTCTCAATGGACCATGTTGATGTGGCCAATATGGAGTAGAAATGTTGGTAAGATAGACCATGAAAGAGACTGGCATAGCATTCACCCCACATTTTTTTCTGATATTTCCTTTCCCATGGGCTCTATATTGTGGAAAGTATATTCAGGCATCCTTACAGGACCTAGTGGAAGAATCAGAAGATTGCTGAAAGTGCTGGTTATCAAATGCCTCTGGTTGGGTAGATGAGGGGGAAGGGGACTCACCAATTATCTGAGGACTATGGGTTGCCAGAACTAGAGATAGGGTGAGGGGAAACAGTGGAAACAGTGGCTGACTTTATTTTTCTGGGCTCCAAAATCACTACAGATGGCAATTGCAGCCATGAAATTAGAAGATGCTTACTCCTTGGAAGAAAAGTTATGACCAACCTAGACAGCATATTAAAAAGCAGAGACATTACTTTGTCAACAAAGGTCTGTCTAGTCAAGGCTATGGTTTTTCCAGTGGTCATGTATGGATGTGAGAGTTGGACTATAAAGAAAGCTGTGCCAAAGAATTGATGCTTTTGAAATGTGATGTTGGAGAAGACCCTTGAGAGTCCCTTGTACTGCAAGGAAATCCAAGCAGTCCATCCTAAAGGAGATCAGTCCTGGGTGTTCATTGGAAGGACTGATGCTGAAGCTGAAACTCCAATACTTTGGCCACCTGTTGCAAAGAGCTGACTCATTTGAAAAGTCCCTGATGCTGGGAAACATTGAGGGCAGGAGGAGAAGGGGACGACAGAGGATGAGATGGTTGGATAGCATCACCGACTCAATGGACGTGGGTTTGGGTGGACTCCAAGAGTTGGTGATGGACAGGGAGGCCTGGTGTGCTGCGGTTCATGGGGTCACAAGAGTTGGACACGACTGAGTGACTGAACTGAACTGAGTCACAACCCAGGGGCTTTGCATCACTGTGTGTCAGGGCAGATTCCTAGTTAGATGAGAGAAATTCAGGCAGAAAGGACCAAGCTCCCAGGGACAAGCACCATGAATTGCCCTTGATAGGCAGTATGCATAATAAGTTACAACAGTGGTGGACGCAGTTGGAATGTGGGCAAACCTAAGTAGAAAGGGTCCCCACCTCACTGGCCTTAAAATGACCAAAGAATATGTGAAATCGGATGGCATTACCCAATTGCCATGATGTTACATAAGCTGCTGGACACAGATTTCATAGATTTTAAGGACTGGAGAAAGTAGCCTGAAAATACTATTTATACCAAAGAGACTGAGTTAACCTGGAAATAACCAAGGTACTTTTCATTTGACTTTATTAATTTGATTTTGCTGTGGGGCAGAAATTGAGATTCAAGAGGTTAGTGAATAGTACCAACAGATAAATAAATACAGTTACCTCTTTGAAGATTTAAGTGTTCAGACTGTGAATTGTAAATCTGCTCTACACCTAAAAGGAGGAACCAGAAACAGCTTTTATTCTTTTCTGCTCTAGGCATATATGAAAATGTCTTTCAGTTTCTACACCAAATCCTCAGTAAAGCATGGCTATTTCTCTTCAGATTGACTTTCAAATCCAAAATAGCCTTACTTAACCTCAGTGGAAAAAAAAAATTTCTAAAAGTAATTTGTTTTGCTCTTTTTTACTCCAATATTACAGAATATAATATAGTCATATGAACCTGTCTGAAAATTCTAGGCTGGATTTCTTAAACCTGCCTTTTGTACCTTGCATTTCAATTTTATTTAAATTTTTCTTTTAAATGCCTTGATTAAACATGCTTATTAGATTTATTAAATTTGAATAAAAATCTTAAAGAATAAACAAGCTCGCCAATAAGTCAACCGATTCAAATTCCTTTTCCACTTTTAGAACTAAACAGTGAACATTGAATCAGCAGTAAGTTTAGGTCTCTAGGATCATTCTTCATCTTTGATTATATGTCATATTCTCTTTTCTGATTCCGGCAACTAAGATTTTACCATTTGCCAGTCTACTTCTCTCATTCATCATTCTGATTTTTATTTTTTACTCCTGCTGGTTTTGATTCAAATTTGTCCCATGCTAAATGACATTTAACGCTTGAAACAGAAATTGATCCTACAAAGCGTGTTTCATTTAATTTACTTTTGATAATCCCCATGCAAATGGCTCAAAACAAATATACAATAAAAATCAAATGAACACTTGACAAATACCCGTTCTTAAACCAATTTTACTATTATTGTTTTTTTCTTTTTGGATTGCATTTATTTACTTTTTTAATATAAATTGATTCATTTAAATTGGAGGTTAATTACTTTACAATATTGTATTGGTTTTGCCATACATTGACATGAATCTGCCACAGGTGTACATGTGTTCTCCATCTGACCCTCCCCCGCACCTCCCTCCCCGTCCCATCCCTCTGGGTCATGCCAGTGTACCAGCCCTGAGCACCCTGTATCCTGCATCGAACCTGGACTAGCAATCCATTTCACATATGATAATATACATGTGTTAATGCCATTCTCCCAAACCATCCCACCCTCGCCCTCTCCCACAGAGTCCAAAAGACTGTTCTGTTCTATACATCTGTGTCTCTTTTGCTGTCTCGCATACAGGGTTATCATTACCATCTTTCTAAATTCCATATATATGCATTAGTATACTGTATTGGTATTTTTCTTTCTGGGTTACTTCACTCTGTATAATAGGCTCCAGTTTCATCCACCTCATTAGAACTGATTCAAATGTATTCTTTTAAATGTCTGAGTAATACTCCATTGTGTATATGTACCACAGCTTTCTTATCCATTCATCTGCTGATGGACATCTAGGTTGCTTCCATGTCCTGGCTGTTTTAAATAGTGCTGTGATGAACATTGAGGTACACGTGTCTCTTTCAATTCTGGTCTTAAACCAATTTTAAAATAATTTTTTGAAGATGAATATAAGTTAAAAAGTTTAAGTGCCCCATGCTGTCATTAACTGGAGAGAGTCAGTTAGCATTCTCTTATTTCATGCATTTCCTTTTCTATATACTGTTCTGCTGAATGCTTTCCACAGTGTTTTCCTTTTAGTTTATTTTTTTTAACTTATGTTTATAAATTCAAGAGGATTTTTAATATGTTTCCTATGTAAATTATAATAATAAAAATTCTATGGAAGCTAAGCTAATATCACCTAGTTATAAAACATTTTGCTAATTGAAACTGACATTAGCGTATAGATATGCTTATGTGGAATTGCTGAACACACTTTGATTGGATTATCTTTCTTAAACACAACTTCTACCAGCCAGGTTTATATGGGAATAAAAAGACTGCAAGTCATGGTAGTCAAAAGCCTGTGGTTGTAGGGCTCTGGTTTCCTGACCTGGGGAGGATTCATATTCTTTGGATGTTATTTAGTAGATAAACTGTATTTTCAAACTCAAGATTGTTGGAAGCAAAATTATCCTACCTAGACTCTGACATAGGTGTAAGGATTACAAAAAAGCAGACCCAAATATTTGCTCAAGGCAAAATTTTAAAGCTTCTCTAGCGTCTAGATAAGCAACTAAGCCCTGCAGGTCCATTCCTTAGAGAACAGTATCTCTAGTACCCGGCAGCAGAACTTAGTGAGAGGTTTTCAATATTAGATAAAGAAGAATATCAGAGAATAACAGAATAAGAAGTAAATGAGAGTGAAGAAAAAGATCTATACTGCTTTTTAAAAAGCTTTTTGCTTTGTGCTGCTGCTGCTAAGTCACTTCAGTCGTGTCCGACTCTGTGTGACCCCATAGACGGTAGCCCACCAGGCTCCCCCGTCCCTGGGATTCTCCAGGCAAGAACACTGGAGTGGGTTGCCATTTCCTTCTCCAATGCATGAAAGTGAGAAGTGAAAGTGAAGTCGCTCAGTCGTGTCCAACTCAGCGACCCCATGGACTGCAGCCCACCAGGCTCCTCCGTCCATGGGATTTTCCAGGCAAGAGTACTGGAGTGGGGTGCCATTGCCTTCTCCGCTTTGCTTTGTATTGGGGCATAACCAATTATTTTTTTATCATTTCAAAAAATGATCATTTTGCTCATTTTGATAATTTCAGGTGAACAGCAAAGGGACTCATATACATGTATCCACTCTTCCCCAAATTCCCTTCCCTTCCAGGTTGCCACATAACTTTATGAGCATAGTTCCCTGTGCTATACAATAGGTCCTGTAGGTTATCCATTTTAAATGTAGCAGTGTCTACATGGCCATCCCAAACTTTTTTACAAATCAATTTGAAACAGAAGAACAAAGGAAATGGAGTGGCAGCTTGAAGAGGATATAGGCCCAAGGAAGCAGTTGACTGTTTCAGATATGTACTAGGCTAAGCTGTGCAGTGCTATAATAACGCAACTCCAAGTTCTCAGAAGCTTAAATTCCAAGAATGCTTTCTTGTTCACACTAAATGTCCATATTGTTGACTACTCAAAGACTCAGGCTAATGTAGCAGCTGTCTTTTCAAACATTTCTAGATACGGTGTCAAATAAACAAACATAAAACCTTCCCCACACAGACTCAGCACACAATTGTAAAATGAGAACAGATCTACTTTTGACAAAATAAAATTGGAAGATAGGTTATAGTTATTAACCCATAGTAGTTGTGAAATTTCACTGTGAGGCCATCAAGAATCTTCCTATCCTGAGATCAGGGATGTCCTTTAATAATATTTTGATTCTATTCACTGGAAGGAGCATCCATCATTCCCAATAGCTCCTGGCCCTGCCCTAGAGTAGATTTCCACTTGATTATTATTTTCCTAAGTCACATATGACATATGTGTGCATTTGGTGGGTATTTTCACCTTCAGTTCAGTTCAGTTCAGTCACTCAGTTGTGTCCGACTCTTTGCGACCCCATGAATTGCAGCACGCCAGGCCTCTTTGTCCATTACCAACTCCCAGAGTTCACTCAAACTCATGTCCATCGAGTCAGTGATGCCATTCAGCCATGTCATCCTCTGTCATCCCCTTCTCCTCCTGCCCCCAATCCCTCTCAGCATCAGAGTCTTTTCCAATGAGTCAACTCTTCGCATGAGGTGGCCAAAGTATTGGAGTTTCAGCTTTAGCATCATTCCTTCCAAAGAAATCCCAGGGCTGATCTTCAGAATGGACTGGTTGGATCTCCTTGCAGTCCAAGGGACTCTCAAGAGTCTTCTCCAACACCACAGTTCAAAAGCATCAATTCTTCAGCACTCAGCCTTCTTCACAGTCCAACTCTCACATCCATACGTGACCACAGGAGCCATGGAATTTTTAAAACTTGCCACTATTCATGGAATGTTGCAGACTCAAGGGATTTTTTAATTTGAAGAATTAACAGCTTTATAAAACTGGGTATACAATTTTTTGTTTGTTTGTTTAGCAAAATGATTGATGCAAACTTGGCTGGCCTCTGAACTATTTGCTTTTGGTGTCTGCCATGTACTGCTAATCACAACCAAAGTTCCTTCTTAGACTTTTCCAGATTCCCAGTCCTGATACCTTTTTCTTCCTACTCTCATTCTCTTTCTTTGAAATTAGTAGCAACTACCTTGAAACTCTTTGGAATAATAATTGGGAAGACCCTTCATCTTTTATATCTTTTTGCTGAGTCACTTAATTGCTTTAGGTAGCCGGTTGGTTTACCCCTCTTTTGCTTCACAAAACCTTTTAAAACCACATTTCTTATATTTAGCATCTGGAAGATATTGATTTCTTAAACCCTATGAACTCAATATGTCTGCCCTCTCTCTATGTCCTTTTATATTAGCTTGTAAACTGGCTAATCCTATTTCAAGCTCAACTCTTGCCTTTATTAACTTGCTGAATGTAGCCAATAATAATCAACATGCATTTTTTTCTTTCTTACCAAGAGCTAGCAGATTATTATCCATATAACCCACCTCCCAAATTATTATAGGCAAAAATTTTGCAAATATTTTTCTGTGGCTTTTTGCAATGATTAAATAAAAATAAAGTAGATATTTTAAAAACTAATTTTTGATATTATTTCTCCTATAAAATGGATTGCAACTATTCTAGAATTCTAATAGAGTTCTCACTATTGTAGGACTACACCACTTCAGAGCAACAATTTTTTAATTTGTCACCAAAATGAATGCCTCCTCAATATCTCAGTGACTTGTCATAAATAAAAATGCATATATCTGTGCCATATATATACATATATGACACATACATGTATATGTGCATATATATGTATGTATATGTATATATATAGTACACTGGCCTCCATGTATGCATAGACACACATGCATATATGTACATATACTATACAGAAACAAATTTTTCTTAACCAGCATAAAGTCCAATGCAGTGTTTCTGATTGGATAGCTCTCCTTTAATATGTAATTTCAGAAGTCTGCTCTTTCATCTTTTTCTGCTGCTGCTACTGCTAAGTCGCTTCAGTCGTGTCCAACTCTGTGCGACTCCATAGATGGCAGCCCACCAGGCTCCCCCATCCCTGGGATTCTCCAGGCAAGAATACCGGAGTGGGTTGCCATTTCCTTCTCCAATGCATGAAGTGAAAAGTGAAAGTGAAGCTGCTCAGTCGTGTCCGACTCTTCACGACCCCATGGACTGTAGCCTAGCAGGCTCCTCTGTCCATGGGATTTTCCAGGCAAGAGTACTGGAGTGGGTTGCCATTTCCATCTCCATCATCTTTTTCTACCACCAACCATTAAGTAATCAGACTCCTCAGCTGGATTCTTTGCATCTGGCCAACCAATGGGCTACCAAGAGGTGCTAGTGGTAAACAACCCACCTGCCAATGAAAGAGATGTAAGAGATGCAAGCTTGATCCCTGCGTCCGGAAGATCCTCTGGATAAGGAGATACAATCCACTCCAGTATTTTTTCCTGGGAAATCCCAAGGACAGAGGAGCCTGGCAAGCTGCAATCCATAGGGTTGCACAGAGTTGGACACGACTGAAGCAACTTATCTCCCGTACAACCAAAGGGCTGACTTCCCAGATGGCTCAGTGGTAAAGAATCCACCTGCCAAACAGGAGATGTAGGTTGGATCCCTGGGTCAGGAAAATCCCCTGGAGAAGGAAATGGCAACCCACTTGGTATTCTTGCCTGGGTAATCCCACGAACATAGGAGCCTGATGGGCTAAAGTCCATGGAGTCACAAGAATCGAACACGACTTAGTGACTGAAATAACAACAACCCATGGGCAGAGAAAAAGAAGCATAGAGAATTGTGTAGAGGTTTCAGAGACAGGACTAGAAGTAATCACATTGTATTGACTAAAAATACTTTTGACTAGAAGTTTTTACCTGATTTACCTGAGTGGAAGGGATCTAGGGAAATGTGGTCTCTATTTGGGCTCAGGAGAATAAAATGATGCATTAAATACACAGCATTGCATCTGATATCTACATTTATATTTATGTAAACACACTTGATTATAAATCATTTAAACATTTCCTAGTTCTTGCCTCAATACTCTTTTATGCATTTCTGGCTAATTCTACCCCAAAGCTAATCTCTAATTACTACTTTGAATTAGTGTGAATTGCCTTCTGTGTGGGAAAATTAAAAGAAAAAAAGAACATAATCATAATTTCATTGATTTATATAAATTTTACTAGATATATCAAAGAGCAATTAAAATGTGAAATAAGCAAAACGCAAGATGAAATGTGAAGAGTTGACTCATTGGAAAAGACTCTGATGCTGGGAGGGATTGAGGGCAGGAGGAAAAGGGGATGACAGAGGATGAGATGGCTGGATGGCATCACCGACTCGATGGACGTGAGTTTGAGTGAACTCCGGGAGATGGTTATGGACAGGGAGGCTTGGCATGCTGCAATTCATGGGGTCGCAAAGAGTCGGACACGACTGAACAACTGAACTGAACTGAACTGAAGATGAAATGATAGCTTGAAAATGAAAGTACATAATTTCAAGGACTTGTCCATTTTGAATTTACTTTTTTCTTCACATTTTGCTCTATCTTTGATATTGGACCAGCTAATTCAAAAAGCAAGAGAGTTCCAGAAAAACATCTGCTTCTGCTTTATTGACTATGCCAAAGCCTTTGACTGTGTGGATCACAAGAAACTGTGGAAAATTCTGAAAGAGATGGGAATACCAGACCACCTAACCTGCCTCTTGAGAAATCTGTATGCAGGTCAGGAAGCAACAGTTAGAACTGGACATGGAACAACAGACTGGTTCCTATCATGGCATCTGGTCCCATCACTTCATGGGAAATAGCCGGGGAAACAGTGGAAACAGTGTCAGACTTTATTTTTTGGGGCTCCAAAATCACTGCTGATGGTGACTGCAGCCAGGAAATTAGAAGATGCTTGCTCCTTGGAAGAAAAGTTATGTCCAACCTAGATAGCATTTTCAAAAGCAGAGACATTACTTTGCCGACTAAGGTCCATCTAGTCAAGGCTATGGTTTTTCCTGTGGTCATGTATGGATGTGAGAGTTGGACTGTGAAGAAGGCTGATCGCCGAAGAATTGATGCTTTTGAACTGTGGTGTTGGAGAAGACTCTTGAGAGTCCCTTGGACTGCAAGGAGGTCCAACCAGTCCATTCTGAAGGAGATCAGTCCTGGTTGTTCTTTGGAAGGAATGATGCTAAAGCTGAAACTCCAGTACTTTGGCTACCTCATGCGAAGAGTTGACTCATTGGAAAAAACTCTGATGCTGGGAGGGATTGGGGGCAGGAGGAGAAGGGGACGACCGAGGATGAGATGGCTGGATGGCATCACTGACTTGATGGATGTGATTCTGAGTGAACTCCGAGAGATGGTGATGAACAGGGAGGCCTGGCGTGCTGCGATTTATGGGGTGGCAGAGTCGGACACAACTGAGTGACTGAACTGAACTGAACTGAATTCATCCCATCTCCTTTCATAGTGCAATTTCTCCTGTTAATGCTGGTCTCATAAAAACTAATTAGTATATCTCCATATTAACAGCAACTCATTTCTGAAAACTTTGATACAAATAGCTTTCCATCTCTCCTGGGAAAGAAATGTTTTTATTCACAGACAGAGACAAGAGAGAGGCTTTATAATCCTGGATCATTTTGCTGGTTATATGAAATGAATGAAGCTGCCTATATTATCTGAATAAATTTGGTTCATAGGAAAGAAAGAGGAAGAGAAGGCCACATATATTTCTAAAGGCTTTGTATTAAGCAGCTTTGTATGTACTTGTGAATACGCTAGAGTGTACTGGAAAGCCCCAAATAGCATAGAATCAATATGAAATGATTTAAAATAAGAACATATTTAATTACTCCAACACTTTGATCTCTTCTATTCTGTCATTGGAAACATAGAATCTTTCATGCTTGAGTCTCTTCTTTCAAGAAATACCTAAAGGCTCTTTTAAGAGGCTTCAGTGATATGGTCAGGTTTACCCTTTTGATTAATTCAAAGTCCATCTGATTTGGGTTCTTGGGATGGTTTACACTAGATATACAGATTATAGAGTTAAGACTGTATAGAGAATGATATAAAAGCTGATGAGGAAAAATACATGTGGAAAAAAATGACTGTGGAAGGGGTTAGAAGTATAGTAAATCAGAGAACAGTACATATATATATAGTAGATCAGAGGGCAGTACAAAGAATGATGTCCTTTGAGATAATTAATGTTTAGTAAGAAGAGAAGGAGGAAGTGGTCTGAAAAAGTTATTCAATAATACATTTGTAATACAAATATTTGTTGACTATGACCATGTGTTTGACAGTTATTGACACTAGGGATAAAGCAATTAATCAGATACGCCAAACTTTCTAACTCTGTGGAGCTTACTTTACAAATAAAAGTAAAACATAGACTGCCAGAAGGTGATCATTATAAAGGAAGGAGGTAGAAAAGCTGGAATTTTCCTGGTTACTTTAGTTTTCTGTAGGGTAGGGGGGACATTACTATCTTAGAGTGGTCAAGCAAAGTCTCTTTGAAAAGACAATATTAGAGAAAATGACTTAAAGAAAATGAAGTAACAAATCATGAGGACAAAATTTGTAACTTTACTGTCAAGATTTCAACTATTATCTAAGTAAAATGGAAACCCATTGGTGGTTCTGAGCAAGGCAGTGACTTGATTTCAATTTATCATAAGAGGATCAATCAGGCTGCTTACTGAGAATTAGTTCTAGGGTATTAAAGACATAATGTGTTAGACTAGCAGTGAGGCTTTCTCAATAATCCAGACAAGAGACAGAATTTTAAATGAGGAATAATGAGGAAGGTGAATGGTAGTCAAATTCTGAACATAATTTGAATGTAAATCTAACAGAATTTTTTACTCTTCTTCTCAAAGCATCTAGTGACAAACTGGATATAAAAATTGTTCCAAGGCTTTGGTTAAACAAGTAGAAAGATAGATATGTGTTTACAGAGATGTGGGAATCTGTAAGAGCATGTTTGGGGAGAAGGGATGAAACAGGATAAGGGGTTTATATTTGGATACATTAACTTTAGATTTTAGTACTCGTCCATGTGAAAACTTCATATAGCAGGCCAGGAAAGAAGTTTAAGCTGAAGAGTCGCATTTGGGAGTCCCCGGTATACAGATGGTAATGGAAGCTACAGAGGCTGGTAAAATTACCTAGTAAGGCTTCCCATGTGGCTCAAGTGGTAAAGAATCTACCTCCCAGTGTAGGAGACACAAGCAACAAGGGTTCAATCCCTGGTTCAGAAAGATCCCTTGAAGTAGGAAATGGCAACCCACTCCAGTATTGTTGCCTGAAAAAACCCATGGACAGAGGAGCTTGGTGGGCTATAATCCATGGGATTCAAAGAGCCAGGCATGATTGAGCATGCTCATACGCAAAATCAATCTAGTGAGGGGATGTATATAGAATAAAAGAGACCTAATGTCTGGGCTCAGGTGCACTCTCCTGTTTAGAGATGAGGGATTAAGAGGTGAGGAGTTAAAAAAAAAAAAAAAGGTGAGGAGTTAACATTCTTAAGGAGATTTCCTATAAAGGAGAGCAGAAAAATGAGTTACAATAGTGGCTGGAAGTGTTTTCTTTAACTAGAAAAAATAACATCATAATTGTGTGCTGGTAGGAATTATTTGTGGAGAAGGCAATGGCAACCCACTCCAGTACTCTTGCCTGGAAAATCCCATGGATGGAGGAAACTGGTAGGCTGCAGTCCATGCAGTCTCGAAGTCGGACACGACTGAGTAACTTCACTTTCACTTTTCACTTTCATGCATTGGAGAAGGAAATGGTAACCCACTCCAGTGTTCTTGCCTGGAGAGTCCCAGGGACAGGGGATCCTGGTGGGCTGCCATCTATGGGGTCTCACAGAGTCGGACAAGACTGAAGTGACTTAGCAGCAGCAGCAGAAGGAATTATTTGATAATTCCTGGAGAAATAATAATTCCTGGAGAGAGAAGTGGGAAGATAGAGGGAAATGCTGAAGTAATGTCTCTAGTAGGCAAGGAAAGACAGGATTTAGAAGATAAATTGTTTGGCTTTAGATAGGAACATAAATAATTCATCATAATAATAGCCGAAGCATATGGATATAATAATAATAACAGCTGAGCATATGGGCATCATTACATGCAACTGGGTAAACTTGCTAGAGAGATTTGTGGAAGTGCCCTTTGGCAAGGTCATTTTTTTGACAGGTTTTTCCCGAGGTGGCAAGTGTCTAATTACAGACATGCTCCCAGGAGAAAGCTTCTGGTAAAACAAAGCCAGTCCCTATGGATTTCCCCCCATGTCCTTACCCTGGCTTTTGTCTGTAGAAAAACTTTTACCAAATAATAAATGGAGAAACAAAGGAAAATGGTTAAATGAGACCAAATAATAATCATTTAGTCATTTAATAAAGTCAAGTACCTGTAGTTCCTCCTTCTCCCTCCATCTATAAAAGCTCCTGCCCACTGATTGTCAGTGACAGGAGCGAAGGTGGGCATTGATCTTTGGACAGGAATCTGTCCTCCTCCCAGGTTGCCAACCTCCCAAATAAAGCAAATTTTCCTTTCCATCAACTTTGTTTTCATTTTAGCCTTTGAGCGGTAAGTTGGACCCCCACTTTCAGTCCCAGAATGATGCTACTGTATTCTAGCGACATCTGGCTCCTGGGGTTTTCCAGAGTAAAGCCATGACAACCACTAGGATGGTTTTGATGGCTTTAACTCATGGCTAGCTGGCCCTGAGGGGGGATTTTTTTCCTAGCAGCTGCAGAAACCATTTGTTTCGGGGATCCTCTCTGTCTGTTCCTTGTTAGGCACTGGCTGCCAACTTACACTTTTCCCTGGTGGAGTGGAGACATGCATTTGGAGGAGATGATGAGCTCCAAGACCCTGTAAGTCCACTGATGTTGTACCCAGGCAAGCTTCTTTTAAGCACAAAGTGTTATTTGGGCATTTTGCCAATCAGCTCTGATGTGTCTACCACTGAGGAACTCTCGTGAGCACAAAGTGCTATTTGGTCATTTCAAGTTGGTTCTGACATGTCTCTGACATTGAGGATCATTTGTGTTGGGTAAATGTCTGTTTGGGAACTTTGATAAGTCATCCTTTCAGAAGATTTGTGATAGTCTATCCTCTGGTGTGTGGATGTATATTCCATCTGTGTGATTGATATCTTTGTTGTCAGTTGTAAATGGGATATTGAGGTTCAATTCACTAGAAAAAGGTTAGCTATGAAGTTATGGCTAAAAGAAAAGAAAGTTTTTTGTTTTTTTTTAGCAATGTATAGAAACAGTATTCTTTAGACTCTGGAGAAAATTAGTAAAGATAAAACTCTTTTAAAATTCTAAAACTGTTTCTTCTTGAATACATAGTTAGAGAAAGATAGCTTGATAAAGATACTTGATAAAATACTATTTTCATAATTCTGATCCTGAGAGAAAAAAATATGCCTGGGAGAAAGCTTGAAGTTAACTCTTATCATGTCCTTGAAATACAAACATAGCCCACTTTCCTTGGTATAATTGCAGAACTTCAAAATATGCTTGGGTTCATCAAACATGGGTCTTGTACCATATTAAAGAGAAATTGTTCTATGAGAAAAGCATATATTTTTAGAGGCTATGGAATATGTTCTTAAGATTGCCAATCAGAAAAAGCTGGTATGACTGTTCAATTACTTGTTTCTTGGTTTTGTTAAAGTCTTTTAGAGGTTAAAAATTATAATATGTAATTGAAGCCACTAAAAACAAGGAAAGCATTTCTCTGAAATTATCTTCTAAATTTCACTATTGGAAGTTATTTATTTTAAACAATTGTTTGCATTTTAAAATCAATTTAAACTGAAAGTTAAACTTGATGAAAAAATCTTAATAGTAGGCGTAGTGTGTTTATGTGTGATATTTTTATTAATTTGTTTAAAAGCTAAAAATTGTACTGGCTCATTGCATTGAAAGATTACTTGTATTTTTTTAAAGCTAGGAACACAATAGGTTTGTATTCCTTAAGAGAATCACAAGTCTATAAAGAAACTAGAGATATTTCTATGGAAACAAGCTTTAGCTTCAGGGAAAGTTGTAAATCAGAGTCTTTTGTGTAGAAAGAGATTTGTATTTTTGTAGCACAAAGCTGTCAGGTTCCTAAGTACCTGATTTTCTGACATTTGCCATTTGACAGTATCAATTATTATCAATTATTATTTTACACTTTCTACTTTTCTCAAACTTTTAATATTTCTATACTTTTTAAAATCATTGTTTCTATGCAATTCTATAGCATTTTCATTTGTTAAAAAAAAAAAGCTGGCATCTATTGTGTAAAATTAACATTTTCCCTGTATTTTTCCTTCAGTTCACCATTGTTCTTTATTCTCAACTGTTCAAGAAATAACAGAACATTCTTCCACTTGAAATTGGGTTGAACTTCCTCCTATGGAAATAATATTGGTTTTTGTTTTGTTTTGTGATTTTTTATTACATTTTTTAAAGTAATGAAACAGAAAGCCTCACATATGATTCATTGAATTGCATTCTGCTTAATCAGAATATACAGATATACATTCATAGTTTCCACTTTGCCTTTTAGTCACAGCCTTAGGCTTATCAATCTCAGAAAAGACTATGCTTTTCTTTTGTCATGCCCATGTATAACCTGATCTCAGTTATGTGATTGTTTAAGGGAAGAGTATTTTGTGGATTTGAATCTACTTTATTAAAATGAAATATGAATATCCAAATTGAATTTCCTTCCTCCTTCTTTTCTTTCTACCTTCTTCCTTCCACTTTTTATTTCTTTCTTCGACAAATATTATTTGACTTCTTTAAGTCAACATCCTTGCTAAGGACTGGCAATGTAAAAAGGAAACAGACCAACACAATTCTTTCTCTCTCTTTGTTTTTGTTTTGTTGTTGTTGTTGTTTTGCAATTTAGTCTAGCTGAGAGAACAGATTAAATTGTTGCCTAAAAGTTAGATTGGTATTATAGATAAAGAAAATAAAATATAGCTATCAGTCAGATCTCTGCCAGGAAAACCAGTCCTCTGCATATTGATTCAAGAGAAGAACTTTAATATGGGGAAGTGACCACAAAGATATTAAAATGAGAAGGAAAGATGGGACTGTGAATCAACCTAAGATGAACCACAACAAGACGCTTCTATCACCCTAAAGTTGGAGGGACCAATGGAGCCAGGGGAATTATAAGAACCTCCATAGATCGGGCCAGTTAGTGAGCATTGTGATCTTGTAGCAAATGTGGTCACCTGAAGAAACGTTTCCCAGAGTAGAGAAAAGAAGGGGAGAAATATCTTGTTTTCTCCTCCAAGCTTCTATTAGCACCTCTATGGGAGGAAGCCAATTGAGATATTTTTAAGATGCAACTAACCAACAAAAATATTATGGAAACATATAACTGGTCTAGGGTTTCAGGGAGTGACATCTCAATTGAGGCCTACAGATTGAAATTTAAGTGTAACTGGGGAAGACTTAGGGAAAGAATGTTTCAGGCAGAGAGAACACTGTGTCAAATACTTGAGAACAACAAGAAGGGGAGTCTTGTCTTCTCTCTTTCTATTTTTTCAAAACCACATTTCAGAGAACAAAATATACCTTATATTAGAAGGAATAAATCAAAACCAGTTCAATTTCTTATCCATGCATATATGTGTCCATTTTATTATTAAGCTTCTATTAGCACCTCTTAGAGAAGGCAGTGGCAATCCACTCCAGTACTCTTGCCTGAAAAATCCCAGGGATGGAGGAGCCTGGTAGGCTGCAGTCCATGGAGTTCCTAGGAGTCGGACATGACTGAGCGACTTCACTTTCACTTTTCCCTTTCGTGCACTGGAGAAGGAAATGGCAACCCACTCCAGTGTTCTTGCCTGGAGAATCCCAGGGATGGGGGAGCCTGGTGGCCTGCCGTCTATGGGGATGCAAGAGTCGGACACGACTGAAGTGACTTAGCAGCAGCAGCAGCACCTCTATATTAGCTAATCTATAATCAGCTTCTATCAGCACCTTAGCATGATAAGTAACACTAACATCATGTTCTTAGCCCCTATCATTAAAGAAAAACAAAAAAAGGAAGAAGAGAGAAGAAAAGGAAAGTGAACCTCTTTTCACATTCATTAAAATTATATATTTAGTATATATTTGGATGTGGAACATACAGATTTCTTTGACTTCTTTTGTGGTTTATTTATGCATGATAATAATTTCCAAGTAGTTTCTGATGTTTGCTTTATGGCATTAAAATGCTCTGAATCTTCATCAATAAATTTTTATCATTTCCCTCAGGAAATAGATAAAGACTAATTAAAATGTGATAATTTATTATCAATTATTTTTACTATACTCCTTCTTTACATGCCATGGCAGAGGCAGTGAAAAATATATAGGAAAGTGGCATGGCTTCCTTAATAAATAGTAAATCTCATTAGAGTAGACAATTTAGAACAGCAACTGTGCTCTACCGAAGAACCATAAATCCCTGCCTATTGTTCTGAGATACAGTGCTATTTTTAAAGCATGATGGTTTTATCATCATTCCTAATGTTTTTCCAAAAACATTAAAAATATATTCATGAATTTGGGGTTTTCAAATCCATAGCATAATACTAAGAATGGGAAGCATGCATTAATATGCAGTTAGAGAATGGGGAAACCTGTATTTGAATACAGTCTTTAATTGCATATGAGCAACACAAAATGATAACTAAATTGCTTCCCCTTTTACTAGCCTTAATGTCAAGTTTGAGTGACTTACTCAAAACTGGAAAAAAGAATTCAGTAGAGTCTGCATACACTTAGCTGTGTGGACAAAAATTGTTCTTATCATGAGCAATATTCTTGTTTGATGCTCAAAGCACAAGGCAATCAGTACATATCCCAAGAACTCTATCAAAGTCAGTCAATTACCCTTTCTCAAAAAGAGAAAGCTAGAAAAAGGCACTTAGCCTCTCTTTCACCAGTAAAAAGAGCATTTACCTAGATGTCACTTTTATCAGATTCAAAAAATGTATAAGAATATGGGTGAGTTGAACATTGTTCCCAATACCACTGAAGAAGTATTTCTTGTTAGGAACTTCTCCGTGACTAGAAAAGAGTCTACGCAGTAATAAACAGAGATTTTCCTACTCCAATTGGCATGCATTTACTAGAAGAAATACACTATAAAGCCTTAAATTGGGGAAAACAATTTAATGATATTTGTTGGCAAGGATATATAAAAACTGACATTTAGGCATCACTACTGGTGACTGAAATTAGAAGAAAGCATTTTCTTCTAGTTTAAAAGAAAAGCATGCAAACAAAACAAAAAATTGTATAGGAATTATAAATGTAATTATAGCACTTATTGAGGAAATTAAGGAAATTATAAAAAAAATAAAGCAAAATTTACAAAAGATAACTTCTTTAAAAGCTATGTTCAGTTTTAAAAATGATTTTTACCTTTATAGTGAATATAACAGGTGTACATAAAAATGCACATATCTCAAGCTTACAGCTTGATGACTTTTTGTACATATGCACACTTATATATTTACTATCCTGATTAAGAAAAAGATCATTTTCAACACACCAACAGTTCCCTTTTAACCAATCATTAATATGGCCTCTAGTTCAGTTCAGTTCAGTCGCTCCGTCGTGTCTGACTCTTTGTGACCCCATGAATAGCAGCATGCCAGTCCTCTCTGTCCATCACCAACTCCCGGAGTTCACTCAAACTCACCTCCATCAAGTCGATGATTCCACCCAACCATCTCATCCTCTGTCATCCCCTTCTCCTCCTGCCCCTAATCCCTCCCAGAATCAGAGTCTTTTCCAATGAGTCAGCTCTTCGCATCAGGTGGCCAAAGTACTGGAGTTTCAGCTTCAGCATCATTCCTTCCAAAGAACAACCAGGACTGATCTCCTTCAGAATGGACTGGTTGGATCTCCTTGCAGTCCAAGGGACTCTCAAGAGTCTTCTCCAACACCATAGTTCAAAAGCATCCATTCCTCGGCGCTCAGCCTTCTTCACAGTCCAACTCTCACATCCATACATGACCACAGGAAAAACCATAGCCTTGACTAGATGGACCTTTGTTGGCAAAGTAATGTCTCTGCTTTTGAATATGCTATCTAGGTTGGTCATAACTTTCCTTCTAAGGAGTAAGCCTCTTTTAATTTCATGGCTGTAATCACCATCTGCAGTGATTTTGGAGCCCCAAAAACTAAAGTCTGACACTGTTTTCACTGTTTCCCCATCTATTGCCCGTGAAGTGATGGGACCAGATGCCATGATCTTCGTCTTCTGAATGTTGAGCTTTAAGCCAACTTTTTCACTCTCCTCTAAGTTAACCCTTTATTAGATTTTGATCAAATGTTAGTTTTCAAATTTTAAACTTTTTGTGTATTTATTCTCCCACTGAACATTATGTCATGCCTGTCCTTGGCATTCATGTTTTGTTTGAATGCAGTAGGTTTGCTCTTTTTGTTTTGAGTATTCCATTTGCTACTTATACCATTATTTATTTAGGCATTCCATACATTACAGAAATGCAGGTTGCTTTCAGTTGCAGCATGCAGCTATTTTTAACAGATTACAAAATTAAAAATATAAGAGTTCAAAAATAGCCCAATTTTAATATATGATATAATGGATATTGGGCTTCCCTGGTGGCTCAGACAGTAAAGAATCTGCCTGCAATGCAGGAGACCTGGGTTCGATCCCTGGGTTTGTGAGATTCCCTGGAGGAGGGCATGGCAACCCACTCCAGTATTCTTGCCTGGAGAATCCCCATGGACAGAGGACCCTGGTGGACTATAGTCCATGAGGTCACAAAGAGTCAAGCACAGCTGAGAGACTAAGCACAGCACATAATGGATTATTATGGAATCAGAAAAATAGATAATTATGAATACTATGTAGAAAATGGAAGATGTAAAGAAATAATAAAAAAGTAGTAAAAGTGTTAGTCTGTCTAACTATGTCTGACTCTTTGTGGCCCCGTGGACTGTAGCCTGCCAGGCTCTTCTGTCCATGGGATTTTCCAGGCCATAGTGGAGTGAGTTGCCATTTCCTTCTCCAGGAGATCTTCCTGACCTAGGGGGATTGAACCTTCACCTCCTACATTGCAGGTGGATTCTTTAATTTACTCTAAAAGTATTGAAGCTTTTAGGGATCCCTCAAAAACTTCAGATAGTTCATGAAGTCTTTATTATGAAAAAATATTTGCCCTTTTCTCTGAACAGTTAAACATTGGTGATACAAAACCAGTGGTGAGTAAAACTGATCATGTCTTAGTTCAAACTGAGAAAGTAACACGAATCTATACCAATACTCATTGCATCTTCATCACCACAAACTCCCAAAGGAAAAAAAATAGCAATCCTGTACTAAATTATTTTTCCACTTTATGGGACAAATGGAAAGTACTCACAAAATAGTTCTGCTGCATACAAACATTTGATGGTTGTCTCAAGGAAAAGTACTTCTGTGGTAGTTGAAGTCAGCTGAGCAGTTTTTTTTTTCTTTTTCTTTTTCTAGTAACATTTCTCTCTAGATGTTGTCAAGTTTTTTGTTTGTTTAATAGTCAAAAGTTTAATTATAGTGTGTCTTGGCATGAATTTCTTTGGGTTTATCTGTCTGTGATTTGCTCGAATTCTTTTGTCTCTAGATTTGTGTATGTCATCAAATTTGGAATGGCTTTAGCCATATTTCTTTGAAATCTCTTGTGGCTCTACTAGCTCACCTCTCCTGGTAGTGCTTCTATAACATGACTATTGAATCTTCTGCATTTTACCTGAGACTCTATTTTCTTTTTCTAATATACTTGCTCTCCATTCTTCAGATTGGGTGAATTCTATTGATGTGTCCTCTAAGTCGGATTTCCCAGATGGTGCTAGTGGTAAAGAAACTGCTTGCCAAAGCTGGAGACATAGAGGTACAGGTTCAGTACCTGGATGGGTAAGATCCTCTGGAGAATGGCATGGCAGCCCACTCCAGTATTCTTGCCTGGAGAATTCCATAAACAGAGGAGCCTGGCAGACTACAGTCTATAGAGTCACAAAAGAGTTGGACACAACAAGCAACTTAGCATGTAGGCCTGTCCTCTAAGTCATCTAATTTACACCCTGTCATTCCCACTCTAGTGATGAGACCACCCAGCAAATTTTTTCTTATTTCTACTATGCTTTTAGTTTTATAATTACTATATTTTTCTTTTTTAATAACTTCTCTTTCTTTGTTGAGACTTTTAATTTTTCACTTATTTCCAGAGAATTTGTCTTTTTTTTATTGAAGTATTTTTATAATAGCTGTTTTTTAAACTCTTGTCAGATAGTTTCAACATCTGATTCATCTGTTTTTGATGTCTTTTCTTATTAAGTGGAGATGTTCCTGGTTCTTATTATGACAGGTTATATTCTTAAATTGTATCTTCAACATTCTACCTATTATGTGAAAAGACTTTGAGTCTTAGTTAAAGCAGGCTCATACTGGTTTACATTTAGTACATATGTCCTGGCCAACTGTTAAGGGCTATGTGCCCAATGACTGTTTAATTTTCAGAGACTCTACAGTGTTATTTTGGTGTTTGCATTATCTGATGGCATTGAGGTTTCCAATTAATCCTACTAGTGCTGCCAGTCAGTCAATAACTGATTATTGAACAACTTTCCTGGAATATGCTTATGTTCTAGGCAATGGGCATACTGCAGTAAATAAGGAAGCAAAATCTTTCTCCTTTAAGGACTTATCTTCATGTGTAAAAGATGGAACAGACATATTTAGGAATATATAATAATTGAGGAAATATTTGAGAGAAGAGGAGCCTACCTTAGAGGATATGATATGAAATAGACTAACTGAGGAAAGTAAATATGAACTAAAACTTGAATGAGAAGAAGCCAAATATAGGACACATTTGGGAAAGAGCATTCTAGGCAGAGAAAATAATGATGTGCAAATGCCCTGAGAGTAGACAGAGCTTGGCTATGAGCAGCTGGGTCTTAATCCTACTGGAGAGTCTCTGAGAAAACATATGAAACTCAGTATTATCCTTTTAGAGGATAAGGGGAACAGATGTTGACAAATTATAAACCCTATTGCCTGAGGGCAATCCCCATTGCATGAACTGCTTGCAGGTCTTTATGTAGCTATGGGCAGCCAAGCAAGATTGTATGTTACATAATCATAAAAACAAAAAGAGAGGAGGATGATCGAATTATGGCATGTTTTTTTCCTAACTTTAAAAACTTATTTATCTAAAAAGTGGGGAGATATGTATACATATAACTGATTCACTTTGTTGTAAGGCAGAGATTAACACAGCATTGTAAAACAGCTATATCCAAAAAATTAATTTTAAATGATTGAACATTAAAAGGTAGAAACATAGCATATAAATATACGCAAGGACATCTACAGATTAATCCATTTAGTATGGTTCTAGTGGTTGATTATTAAGGTTTCCTACTTTATTGCAAAAGACCCCCAAATATGCAAATCACATACATTTTATTTCCAATTCATTAGTGGAAACCCACTCCAGTACTCTTGCCTGGAAAATCCCATGGATGGAGGAGCCTGGTAGGCTGCAGTCCACGGGGTCGCACAGAGTCGGACACGACTGAAGCGACTTAGCAGCAGCTAAGCAGATAAATCACAGTAGAGACAGATTTCTACTATACTATATTAGTTATCTTTACACTGAACACTTCTAAGTTTTATAAAGCACAATCTAAAACCATTCTATCAAGTATATAAGCTAAATAGGTACATGCTGCATGATGAATTCTCATTTCTGCCTGTGATTCAATTTTTGCAACATTTATAATCTTTTTACAGTAGAATTTGTGAAAATATAAATATTTTACTGTTCAATTTTTCTTTTCTTAAAAAATATGAAAGGCACAGGAGATACTAAGATGCACACTTAGCACACAAAATTAATAAGTGTACACTTCATAAAATTGATGTAGCACTGGCATATTATGCCCAAATTAGGCACTTCATTTCAAACTATGTACTTGAACTTTTTAAAAATGCAAATACATTGAAGAAGTGGTACAGAATAGTATTTATGGTACATTTCTGGAATTACATTTAGGAATTTTAATTCTGAACAACTCATCAGATGAGTAAGATATTTATTTTTTAATCTGAGCAAGGTATTTATTTTTTTAACCTAAGTTACACCCTCTGTAATAAGGGGAAAATAATTATGTCTAATCTTCTGTTATTTTAAGCTTAATATAAGCCAATTTAAAGCACAATAGCTGGTACAGTGTAAAGTATTAAAATAATGTTAGCTGATTGTTATTATTGTTATTCATTTAGATTATCATATTTCCTTAAGTTTCCTGAGCATGGTGATATATGCAGTGCTTAAAGCATTCTGAATACTCTAAAGGGTACACAACAATAATGGCTTCACCATTTCTAAAGGTTGCTGCCACTGGGGAAGAAAGCAAAGATTGCTCTTGGTGTTTTTATGTCAACTAATAAACTTTATTCCTCTGAGGGTGACTGGGACATAGAATCTGGTGTCTCTGTTGGTAAAGGTTTTCAGTGACTTCAGAAATTGTACAAAGGTCTGCCTTTTATTAGGAAAATTGATCTTGGATCTTAAAGGTCAACAAAGTAAAGACTTGACTTTGGTTCCCAAGAATCCTGCAAAATCACCTGCATGTAAGCTTATCTGTTAACCCCATCTGGATTTGCACCTGTGATTTCTGGGAGTCAGTACATTTCAAACATGCACTTAAAATGCCAAGAACTTCCCTTCCATTATGAAGAAGAGATTTAAAATCACAAATGTACTTTAAGGAAAACACTTTTTAAGCCACTTCATTCAGCAAGAAAGGGTAAAAGTGACTGTGCTACATCACAGTGTAGAATTTACTGGTGCAGATCCATAGTACCATTCCCTTCAGCTAGAGAATGCACAAATGCGCTCACATTCTGGCATCTGGCCAAGATCAAGAGCACTTTGCTGTCATATCCAACTTACTCATTCAGTTCAAGCACATTTCTCTAATGCTTTATAAAAACAAAAATTTAATGTAGAGAGTCTCATGAAAGATAGCAGAATAAATACATGTTTTTGTAACCTCCCTGCTTACAACCTACTGAATGAATAAAAATAGAGGTATCAATAAAAGACTGCCTTCTTCCATGGTGGCACAGATGGTAAAGAATCTGCCTGCAATGCAGGAAACCCAGGTTCGACTTCTGAGTTAGGAAGATACCCTGGAGAAGGGAATAGCTACCCACTCCTCTTTTCTTGCCTATAGAATTCCATGGACAGAGGAGCCTGGAGGGCTACAGTCAATGGGGTCACAAAGAGTTGGATACAACTGAGTGACTAACACTTTTACACTTTCATACAGTAAACTGAAAAATATCAGTCAGTTTTTAAAAAATTGAATCAAGCCAAGAGACCAATTCTCATAGACATACCTCCAGTTGGGAAGACTATGTGGTGTAAGAAATGAGAAAAGGAGTTCTGAAGGGGAGGACTAGAAACCTCTAGCTGGGGAGAGGCTGGGGAGTAGACAAACCATAGGAGGAAAGAGAGGAGCACCTTAGGAGACTAATTCTGCTGTAATAAAATGGCAGGTGGAAGACTTCCTAGGCATGTAACATTATTTTATTTGAGTTGATTTTTACTCTACAAGGAAAACCCTGGCTAGATTGGAAGTTGTATACTAGTTTCTGACACAGATAACATGAGCAAAAAGAAATATTTACATTCTCCCAGATCTGGACTTTGATCTGAGTATACAACTCCCTACAAATCAAAGGAATGTGAAAAATGGGAGAATCCCCACAGGTCAAAGTATCTAATAAATTTATAAATTGCTTCATGACACCAGCTGCTAGTAGCCTTAGCTCCTTTTCTTGAGTGATCAAGAAAGTACACAAAACAGCAATTACTATAGCTAAACTTTAATTCCTAAAGGACTAAAGTATAGCTGTGAAGGAAGAGGGGGAGGGGAATGGGGGAAATATCAAGAATAGTTTTTTAAAAGTTCACTCATATCACTGGTTTTCTTTTCATTTTAATTGAAGTATAATTGACTTGTAGATTAGCCACGGTGGTAAGGAGCTGTGACTCCATGGGTTGGAGGAGCTGCTGTTACTGAGTGCTCTGGGCTCACAGCAATAGGAGTCATTTGACAGAAGCCAGAATCACAGTGGAGAATGTCCGATGGTGCAGGGACCAGGGAGACTCAGGCATTGCTGCTGCTGCTGCTAAGTCGCTTCAGTCGTGTCCGACTCAGTGCGACCCCATAGACGGCAGCCCACCAGGCTCCCCCATCCCTGGGATTCTCCAGGCAAGAACACTGGAGTGGGTTGCCATTTCCTTCTCCAATACATGAAAGTGAAAAGTGAAAGTGAAGTCACTCAGTCGTGTCCTACTCTTAGCAACCCCATGGACTACAGCCCACCAGGCTCCTCCGTCCATGGGATTTTCCAGGCAAGAGTGCTGGAGTGGGGTGCCATTGCCTTCTCCTATAATTGACTTAGAATATTATATCAGTTTCAGGTGTACAGCATAGTGATTCTATATTTTTATAGATTACACACAACACAAAGTTACAATATTGTTAACTACATTTCCTGTACTATGCAGTACAGCCTGTGACTTATTATTGTCAGTTCAGTTCAGTTCAGTCACTCAGTTGTGTCTGACTCTTTGTGACCCCATGAACCGCAACACGCCAGGCCTCCCTGTCCATCACCAACTCCCGGAGTTCACCCAAATTCATGTCCATTGAGTCGGTGATGCCATCCAACCATCTCATCCTCTGTCATCCCCTTCTCCTCCTGCTTTCAATCTTTACCAGCATCAGGGTCTTTTCAAATGAGTCAGCTCTTCTCATGAGGTGGCCAAAGTATTGGAGTTTCAGCTTCAACATCAGTCCTTCCAATGAGCACCCAGGACTGATCTTTAAGAGATATATTTATTGTATAACTGCCAATTTGTACTCTTTATCATTTTCACCCTCCCCTCCAACCTTCTACCCCTGGGCAAGCACTAAGTTGTTCTCTGTACATGTGAGACTATTTCTGCTTTCTTATATTTGTACATTTGTTTTATTTTTTAGATTGCACATATAATTTCGAAAGCACAGTATTTGTCTTTCTCTGACTTATTCTGCATGCGTGCTCAGATGCTCAGTTGTGTCTAACTCTTTGCAACCCCATGGACTGTAGCCCATTAGTCTCCCCTGTCCATGGAAATTTCCAGGTAAGAATACTGGAGTGAGTTGCTATTTCCTACTCCAAAGGATCTTCCTGATTAAGGAATCGAACCAACATCTCTTGCATCTCCTGCATTGGCAGGCAGATTCTTTACCACTGTGCCACCTGGGAAGCCTAATGTATTTTACTTAGCATAGTACCCTCTAGGTCTATCCATGTTGCCACAAATGGCAAGATTTCAATTTTTTATGGCTGAGTAATGTTCCATTGTATGTGTATACCCCATCTTCTTTATCTATTCATCTTTTAATGGATACTTAGGTAGTGTTCATGTCTGGTATTAAAATAATGCTGATATGAACATTGTGGTGCATACATCTTTTTGGATTAGTGTTTTCATTTTCTGTGGAAAAAATGCCATAGATATTTTAATAGAGATTGTGCTGAATTTGTAATTGTTTGGGTAGTATGAACATTCTAACATTATAGTTCTTCTGAAACACATGAACACATGTGTTTCCATTTATTTCTATCTTATTTATAAGATTTATAAGACTTATTTATATCTTTTCATTTATTTGTGTCATCTTGAATATTTTCATCAACACTTAATATTTTTCAGTTCAGTTCAGTTCAGTTGCTCAGTCGTGTTCGACTCTTTGTGACCCCATGAATCGCAGCATGCCAGGCCTCCCTGTTCATTACCATCTCTCGGAGTTCACTCAGACTCACATCCATCGAGTCAGTGATGCCATCCAGCCATCTCATCCTCGGTCGTCCCCTTCTCCTCCTGCCCCCAACCCCTCCCAGCATCAGAGTCTTTTCCAATAAGTCAACTCTTTGCATGAGGTGGCCAAAGTACTGGAGTTTCAGCTTCAGCATCAGTCCCTCCAAAGAAATCCCAGAGCTGATCTCCTTCAGAATGGACTGTTGGATCTCCTTGCAGTCCAAGGGACTCTCAAGAGTCTTCTCCAACACCACAGTTCAAAATCATCAATTCTTCGGCCCTCAGCTTTCTTCACAGTCCAACTCTCACATCCATACATGACCACAGGAAAAACCATAGCCTTGACTAGACGGACCTTTTTTGGCAAAGTAATGTCTCTGCTTTTGAATATGCTGTCTAGGTTGGTCATAACTTTCCTTCCAAGGAACAAGCATCTTTTAATTTCATGGCTGCAGTCACCATCTGAAGTAGAATACAGGTCTTTTGCTACTTGATTAAACTTATTACTAGGTATGTTATTATCTTCAGTGTGATTGTAAATGGGATTGTTTTCTTGATCTGTCCTTCTAACATTTTCTTCTTAGTGTATAGAAATGCAATGGATTTCTGTGTATTAATTTTGTATCTTGCAGCTTCATTGAATTCATTTATTATCTCTAGCAGCTTTGGGGTAGAATCTCTGGGGCTTTATATATATATATATATATATATATATATATATGTACATATGTATATATAGTATTTTGCCATCTGCAAATAATGGCAGTTTTACTTTTTCCCCTTCCAGTTTGGATGGCATTTATTTATATTTATTTTTCTTGTCTGATGGCTGTGACTAGGACTTTCACTTCTATGTTGAAGAAATATTGTGAAAATGGGTATTCTGCCTTGTTCCTGATCTTAGAAGAAAAGCTTTCAGCTTTGCACCATTATGATATTAGCTGTGAGTTTGTCATAATTGGTCTTTGCAATGTTGATGTATGTTTCCTATATACACATTTTGTTGTTTTTATCATGAATCTATGCTTTCAAATGATTTTTCTGCATCAACTAAGATGATAATGTATTTTTTTTCTTCTGAATAATTGATGTAAACCATAGACTCTTTCCCCCTGGAAATTTGAAACACAATTATAATGTCTTATGGACTCCTGATTAAGTATTTAGCACAAGCATAGGACAGTTTGAGATCTGGAGTCAAAATTTAGAAGCCTGAATCCTGTAATTCAGTTGCTCTGTCATTATAATTTTCTCATATGTAAAATGGGAACAGTTGATCTCATGTAGTAATTATGAGTGTCTGTGAGTTAATGCATACAAGATGGTTAGTAGTCAGAATATAGTAAGTGTTCAATACATTCATGGAAGTTCTAATTAGCTCAGTACCTGACACACAGTACAAGGTCTCGATAAGTATTTAGTAAAGAAATAAATAACAGTTATCTATTTGACAAGATTGTGAACATCAAACTGTCAGTATTACTTTGGAAATGATAATGCAGTACACAAAAAAAGTATTCTTGCCTAATCTGGAGGTCCAGAGATGCTCGTATGCCATGCATAAGAATTCTGCTGTAAATGCAGTGCTTCCTTTGCAAGCTTCATCCTGGTCATTGCTTTCATACAAGAAAATTCTCCAATTATGTTGACCTTTTGATATGCTCGTTAGTACCATGTGATAGTATTTTTGTCTTTTTTTTAAGAATTATGTTTTTAATATAACATGCAAACATTTAATTTCTAAAACTAAATTGTATTCCAATGCTTTTGAGAATTCTGACATCTGTTTGGAAATCAGATAAAAGAAAAAGTACTCTTGATTGTAGAACTAGACTTGGACCTTTCCTTCAATATGAGAAGCCAGATAAAGTGAACTTTATATTACTTTCTTAAAAATCTCTTCAAGATTTGTGTTCATTGGGATTCAAATGTGAAAAACAGATTAGGTTTCTTTATATCATGATGAGTTGTCTTAACATTATAACAGTGTATCTCTGATATATTAATTTCCACATTGTTTAAAATTTTTCAAATATACATAAAATTTTGAAACAATATTAAAGTGAGATCTTTATACCTTCAATCTATAATAAACAGTGCAATATTCTATGATTTTCCTGTTTTGGGGAAGGTACAGTTATGGCAACATCACCCTAAATAATTCAGCTTACATAATCACAAAGCTATATCACATCTAAGAAAATTATAATAATTTTATAACATTGTCTCACACCCTTTAAAAACTTCCCCAGTATGACTCAATTTGACCATCAAAACCAAAAAAAATTTTAAACGATTATATCATGTGTGTATGTGTGTGCTAAGTTGTGTGATTTTATCTGGACCCCATGGACTGTAGCCCTACAGGCTTCTCTGTCAGTGGGATTTCCCAGGAAAGAATACTGGAGTGAATTGCCCAGGGATTGAAACCATGTCTCCTGCATTGGCAGGTGGATTCTTTACCACTGAGCCGTTGAGATTATACCATATTAAAATGTAAATTACTTCTGAATCCTCAGAAGGAAGAGGAGAGGCCAGGGTTTCTTTATATAAGAATACCAGATATCATATGTAGAAGCAATCATAGAATTTTTAAAAATCAGCATTGTACATTTCCAATGAGGGAAAAATAATGGCTTCCCAAATATGTCTAGACCCTAATACCTGGGCTCTTTGAATATATTGCCTGATAAGGGAAAGGAGACACTACAAATACAATTAAGCCATCAGAGATGGGGAGATTTTCCTGGATTATCTGAGTGGGCACATTGTAATTACATGAGTCCTTAAAGTAGACAAATTTACCACCTGTGGTCACTGTCAGATGTGACTATGTAAAGAGTGTCAGACTGGTGTGATGAGAAAGCACTCAATTTTTTGTCACTAGTTTAGAAGATGAAACAAGAAGGCTATGAGTCATGGAATAAGAGAAGCCTCTAGAAGTTGGAAAAAACTCAAGAAAACATACTTCTCCTAGAGTCTCCAGAAAGGAATATGGTCTTGTTGATATATAGACTCTGAGATTAATGACTGGCTTCTGTCCCTCAGAACTATAAAATAATAAATATATGTTGTTTAAAGATATTAAAATAAAAGGCAGAAGAACCAGACATCAAATTGCCAACATCTGCTGGATCATCAAAAAAGCAAGAGAGATCCAGAAAAGCATCTATTTCTGCTTTATTGACTACTCCAAAGCCTTTGACTGTGTGGACCACAATAAACTGTGGAAAGTTCTAAAAGAGATGGGAATACCAGGCCACCTAACCTGCCTCTTGAGAAACCTATATGCAGGTCAGGAAGCAACAGTTAGAACTAGACATGGAACAACAGACTGGTTCCAAATAGGAAAAGGAGTACGTCAAGGCTGTATATTGTCACCCTGCTTATTTAACTTCTATACAGAGTACATCATGAGAAACGCTGGACTGGAAGAAACACAAGCTGGAATCAAGATTGCCAGGAGAAATATCAATAACCTCAGATATGCAGATGACACCACCCTTATGGCAGAAAGTGAAGTAGAACTAAAGACCATCTTGATGAAAGTGAAAGAGGAGAGCGAAAAATTTGGCTTAAAGCTCAACATTCAGAAAACGAAGATCATGGCATCTGGTCCCATCACTTCATGGGAAATAGATGGGGAAACAGTGGAAACAGTGTCAGACTTTATTTTTGGGGGCTCCAGAATCACTGCAGATGGTGACTGCAGCCATGAAATTAAAAGATGCTTACTCCTTGGAAGGAAAGTTATGAGCAACCTAGATAGCATATTCAAAAGCAGAGACATTACTTTGCCTACAAAGGTCTGTCTAGTCAAGGCTATGGTTGTTCCAGTGGTCATGTATAGATGTGAGAGTTGGACTATGAAGAAAGCTGAGTGCCGAAGAATTGATGCTTTTCAACTGGGGTGTTAGAGAAGACTCTTGAGAGTCCCTTGGACTGCAAGAAGATCCAACCAGTCCATTCTAAGGGAGATCAGTCCTGGGTGTTCATTGGAAGGACTGATGCTGAAGCTGAAACTGCAATACTTTGGCTACCTGATGCGAAGAGCTGACTCATTGGAAAAGACTCTGATGCTGGGAGGGATTGGGGGGCAGGAGGAGAAGGTGACGACAGAGGATGAGATGGCTGGATGGCCTCACTAACTCGATGGAAGTGAGTTTGAGTAAACTCTGGGAGTTGGTAATGAACAGGGAGGCCTGGCATGCTGCTATTCATGGGGTCGCAGAGAGTCAGACACAACTGAGCGACTGAACTGACAGGGACTTTCCTGGTGGTCCAGTGGTTAAGAAGCTGCCTTCTAATGCAGGTGAAGGGTTCAATCCATGGTTGGGGAGCTAAGATCCTATATGCCTTGGAGCAACTAAGTCCACATGCCACAACTAAGACCCAATGCAGCCATCAGTTAATTAACTTTTGTAAAAGTAATACAGCAATGTGCGTGTGTGTATACTAAGTCACTTCAGTTGTTTCCAACTCTTTGCAACCCTATGGACTATATCCCTCCAGGCTCCTCTGTCCATGGGATTATCCAGGTAAGAATATTGGAGTGGGTGTTCATGCCCAGATATCACAGTCACGTGCAATGTGTGAACCTTGATTGATCCTGAAAATGAAAGAAGAGGGAAGGAAGGAAGAAAAGAAAGCAAAGAAAGGAAAGATAGCTGCAAATATTTAGGGATATATTAACTATTAAAATGCAAATATGTACACAATCTCCACTAACATCATTTTTTTTTTTCCTTTCTAATCATGAACAAACATATTCGCTGTATACTGTGGAAAAGATCATTGATTTGGAGTCATGGACTCTTGTTCCCATTCCCTATTATGTTTATAAATTATTTAAGAAAATGTGTTTAATCTGACTGTCAGCCTCCTTAACTATATTGTGATAGATGATCTCTACTGAATCTGAAACTTGTACATTCCTTGAGATTTCCTTCAAAAAGAAAACTTTGGGAAGCTTTTGACTCACAGTTCTGGCGGACTTCAAATGACAAATTTCCTCAGTTTTACAAGTGTTCTATTGTGTAACAAAATACCAAAAATAGGGTGGCTTAAGTCAACACAAGTGAATTACCTCATCTGTTCTGTAGGTCTTAAGTCTGGACATGGCGTGGCTGGATTCTCTGATCAGCATCTCGTAGCTGAAATCAAGATGTTGGCTGGCGTTGGCTCAGGATTGTCTTCCAAGTTCACTGATGGTTGTCAGACTTCCTTTCCTTACAATCCTAGACTGAAGTCCCCATTCAGACTTCTAGTTGCTGGTTGGGGTCAATGTTCAGCTCCTGGATGCTACCCACAGCTCTTTACCATGTGACCATCATAGGCAGTTCTCACCGTGAGTGTTTGCTTCTTTCCAGGACACTTGGAAATAATCACTGACTACTTCTTCTGATACCTGACTACTTCTTCTGATACCTGCCTGGAGAAAACTTCACTATGAAAGGACTTTGTGACTAACTCAGGGCCACTGAAATAATCTGTCACAGGTCAACTGATTTAGGACCTTAATTAGATCTGCATAATCTATTTTGACCTGTAACATAGCCTAATCATGGGAGTGAAACTCATCATAATTTAAAATCAGGGCATGTTCAGCAGGAAACAATAAATCCTGAGATCCATTTTAGAATTCTGCTACTACTAATACATAGCTATCTCAAATCCATTATATAAGAAAATATAGTGCATTCAATTGTCATAAGTATGTAGAAAGCATTTTGAAATGTGCATAATTTCTATGGAAATCATGAAAATATTATCAAATGTATTTCTTATTTTGAAGTGGTAAAACAATTCAGTTTCTCTAAAAATTTAAGACCTAGGAGTATCAGAAGAAAAATTACATTTAAAATTATGACAAATATGGGTTAATACAAATATGGAACAATAATGTGGTTTAGGTGGAAACTACACAAAAATATACACTACCACATGTTAAGAGCAGTCAGAAAGTCTGACCAGGTACAAAGATTTTAGATCAAAGAAAAAATAAACACATTTTTAAAGATTTTAGGAACTGTTTAAAAGAATTCATAAATATAAAAGATCGATCTAAGAAAATGCATTCCATGTCATTAATAGATAATTTAAAGGACTACAGGAATGCTTATGATTTAAAGACACACCTTCAAAACATTTGTGAATATTTTAAATGCTAAGGGCAAACATCATTTAGTCAATCCAATAAGAAGTGCTAGGAGATGGGGCCAAAAAGAAGTATTGACAAAATTCAGATGCACATGATACATTTCATATATGAAATATATTTGAATGTATATATGAGAATATATTCATTTAACAAAAAGTGAAAAGTAACTGTGCCAAGAGCCAGAGATACTTTTAAAAAATCGATGATTTCTAAGAGCAAAGACAAAAATGTCAAGGCGAAATGTTATGAATGATAAAGTTTGGTATGCTATCATAGGATATAACACTGAAACTTATTTGAATAAATGACCACTGCAGTTGGAATCAGGAACATTATATTGAAAATAACCTAGTTCCTCCTTTGGTAACTGATTTCAATTCTACATTAGGTTCAGTGGTAAGGGGCATGACCACATAGAATTAATAAATTGTGGTTTTGAATTTAAAAACTGAACTCTTATAGGAGATGTCTCTGTGTCCCACTTTCAGCATTAGGCAACAAGCATTAATAACTATTTAACATAGAGATCCCATATTGCTCTTTAAATTAAACATATTTTGAATTTTTTATATTAAACTTTGTAAAGAGGAAGATTAAAGCAGAACTTCCCTAGTACCTGACTTCCCTGAGCTCAGCTGGTAAAGAATCTGCCTGCAGAGCAGGAGACCCCGGTTCAATTCCTGAGTGTGGAAAATCCACTGGAGAAGCAATAGGCTACCCACCCCAGTATTCTCGGACTTCCCTGTTGTCTCAGCTGGTAAAGAATCTGCCTGGAATCTGGGAGACCTGGGCGTGAACCCTGGGTTGGGAAGATCCCCTGAAGAGAGGAATGGCTGCCCACTCAAGTGTTCTGACCTGGAGAATTCCATAAATTGTATAGTCCACAGGGCCCACACGACTGAGCAACTTTCACTTTCACTTTCAAAGCAGAACATGAACCTCTTTCAACTATTTCAATGATTTAAAAAAAAATCATAGATGCTCAGGGGTAAGGCATAATCTAAAGACAGAACATTCCCATCCCTCACACATAGAGAATCCAACTGTCCTCCAACATCTGGTGAGACATCATCAATCAAGGTGCACTCTGAGATCCTGATTACGTAAACTTCTTGTTTGAAAAAATGTATTTGAATGTTTTTATACACAGTCCAAATTGATCTCTCTATGTAATGTACCATTAATTTCACTTCTATTTCTGTTGTCTCTTCTTCTGCTAAGCAAACAATTGATTGTTTTTTAATTACTCTTCCTTTACTTCTAAATTATTCTTCTTTTCCAAATTAAATCTTCCTAGTTTCACTAGCAATGAGACATATTTCTTGCTGATAAATATTATCATGTTAACTTTAGATGCTTCAGCATACAGAAGTCATTTTGGAACCTGATTATAATTGGACATTTCCCCCTTCCTTAAGTTACTGAGAATATTCTTATAATGTCATCCAATAAATCGAAAGGAGTATGACAAGAATAGGTTGAATCCTGGTACACATCTTTGGATACCTGCTTTGCAACTGAAATAAATTCAATTGCTAGCTTGATTTTGGGGCAGTGGAATTACTCCAACTTCTCCAAAATGAAATGAACACTGAGTTTAATAAATGTCTCCTTAGAGTCTAGCTGTAATAATCTAGGTCTATTACAGTTCACTGCTGCTGCTGCTAAGTAGCTTCAGTTGTGTCCAACTCTGTGCAACCCCATAGATGGCAGCCCACCAGGCTCCCTCGTCCCTGGGATTCTCCAGGCAAGAGTACTGGAGTGGGTTGCCATTACAGTTCACTAATCTACTTGAATTAACATTTTTCCATAAAGAAAATGAAGGTATTTCAATATGCTTTGTCATTACTACAGCACCCCAATGCCCTTTGATTCTGAGATCATCATACTAAAATCCCCTATAAACAGCTGTCTATCTGCTTTGAGCCTGAACACTGATTCAATCATTTATATCACAGAAACACAACTTTGGATGTGCATTGTGGAGGTAAAGTACCAAAATACTGGAAAATAAAAGAGCCCCTGAAGTTACGGCTAGTTAATTGACAGATATGCAAATAAACTTTATCTTTTACAAAATTCATCCAGCAATGTGTCTCTTTAGAAAGCAACCCTGTGCAAGGCTGAGGTTTTCTGATGAATAAAGATGTGCTCTAAAAATGCCAGGGAAGTAGAACACTCATTGTGGTTGTCAATGGAATGTCCTGTTAGTAACCCCTGTGGAAATCACAAAGCTACCACGCACATTGAGTCATGAAGGTCACCCTGCATAAATCTGTCTACATTCATGAGTTGCTACTTCTAACTGCCACCAAGCCAAGCTCAGTGTACACCCGCACTGCTGAAATGGCAGCCCTCACTGGCTGAAATCCCAGCTACTACGTTCACAGTTCTTCTTATTTCTCTTTAAGGCAGAACAGAATCTATTCGGAAACATGACTTTGAGCATTTGCATATCAGAAATGGCATTTTTTTAATGCTTCTATAATTTGAGAGAGGCATCTATTATTAAGGTGTAAATAATTCAAAGGAAAAACACTGATTATAGATCCTTCTATAGAGATATGACATAGCACATTCTTGGTCTTTTGCAACAATGACAACTGAAATAACTAAGCAAAGAATTATAGTTCTAGGTGCTGATGACTAAAGATGATAATTTTATATAAAAATAATAATAGTTATAATATAGGATGACATATATTTCACAACTTAAAATTTCCTTGAAGCCTTATTTATTTTATTTTAAAGCATTATTATGGGGAAGATACTAATTTTCCCATTTTGCAGATATTAAATACTTTCAGAATGGCTAAGATACTTGTTCAAAGTCACACTGTCAGGACTTGCATTTAAGATCAGATCCAAATGCAGTGCCCTTTCAATTTTGGATCTCTGATTTTCAAGATTATGGATATGTAATTTTTAATTGATCATACAATTATTTACAAACTGCACAATCATTTCTCTGCCATTGAATTATGTCCTTTACTTAGATATATTTGATTTTTTTAAGCTGTGCAGTTATTAAGTATATATAACTCATCTGTGAATATCATTTCCTATATATTAATCTATGGGATTTCCAGGTTGCTAAGTGGTAAAGAACTGCCAAATACAGGAGGCACAGGTTCAATCCCTGGGTCGGGAAGATCCTCTGGAGGAGGAAATGGCAACCCACTCCAGTATTCTTGTCAGGAAAATCCCATGGATGGAGGAGTCTGATGGTCTACAACCCATGGGGTTGCAAAGAGTTGGCCATGACTGAGCAACTGAACACAACAACAGCAATATGTATTATCTATGCTTTAGCCATATTGTATTATCTGAGGTGATTTCTGTTATTTAAAAATTTGCTGTAACATACTGTTTAAGTTTTGATTATTCAAACACATGTCATTTTATAAATTAATGGTATATAGGAAGTTCAGATTGAATTTTAAATACTCCAGCCTGGAAAACCAAATTCATAGCATCAAGAAAAACATAGATAAGAAGAAAAAAAATCCAGAACGTTAAAGGAAACAAAGCAAGAATGTAAAAGTTAGAGAGGTGAGGACAAAACAAAATTCAATATATAGATAATGAATACCTCTGAACAAGAGAATAAAGCAAATCAAACAGAATGTTCAAAGGCTTGAAAATAAAACCATTGGCTGAAAAAGGACCTGAATCTACAGATCAAAAGGACTTAATATATAATGGTTAAGAAGTAAGATTTTGAGTTAGAGAGAGTTGTGTTGAATCCTGTCTCATCTTTTTTTTCTGATATAACATTAGGTAAGCCATTAAAATCATCAAAGCTTCACCTTTCTTGTATGTAAACATCAGATTATACTGAGGATTGACTGAGATTATGTTCATAAATGGTTTAGTCAAGTTTTTGCCAATTAAAAGTGTTTAATACATATTTATGCTCATCATCATGATGAGAGTAGTGATATTTAAATTATTACAGACTTGTAGAAGATATTAATTTAAAATAGTCAATATCTATTTTCTATTGAAATTTTTAATAAAGAATTTTGCTAATTTGTTGGTAAAAAAAAGCAAAAGCCAAACCACAAAATTGCAATTCCATTGGAAGGGAATTTTAGGTCTGAGAAATAATTAAAATATATTTCTTTGAGAATCTAGAAAAGATCATTTTATATAAAATTTGACAAAACATTTTAAATTAACATGAAAAGTTTATTCAATAAATGGTAAAAACTATTTGGGGAAACAACATGAGAAACATAAGATCATATGATAGAAACATAAAATTCCGAAAAGATGTAAACCACAAAACTGCTTGAAAGACTGTTCTATACTGAATACTTGGGGCTGGTGCACTGAGACGACCCAGAACGATGGCATGGGGAGGGAGGAGGGAGGGGGATTCAGGATGGGGAACACGTGTATACCTGTGGCGGATTCATGTTGATGTATAACAAAACCAAAAAAAAAAAAAAAAACTGCTTGAAAGGATAAAGAATCATTTATGCAATCTGGGTGTGAAACAAAAAGCAAAACAAAACAAAAAGACTGCCTTGACTATGTATTACAACTTTTGTGGCAAAAGATAAACATGAATAAAGTTGAAAGATAACAAATGGGAAAAATATTGAACATATCCGAGGAAATCTATCATTACTATGTAAAGATCCTTTATGTATTAGCGGCTCAGTCCCGTCAGACTCTGCAACTTATGGACTGTAGCCTGCCAGACTCCTCTGTCTGTGCAATTCTCCAGGCAAGAACACTGGTGTGGGTAGCTGTTCCCTTCTTCAGGGGATCTTCCGGACCCAGGGATAAAACCTGGGTCTCCTGCACTGTGTGCATTCCACCAGCGAAGCCTTTATAAGTCATTAGACGAAAAAAGGACCAAAAAAAACAAAAAAAAAAATTAGGTAATACAATGGTAAACTTCTTTGTCAACCTAAATAATAATTTTAAAATATGTAAAGTTATATAAGACTGTTTAGTAACCAGTCATATTAGCAAAATTTTTAAAAAATTATTTTTAATGCCAAACGATGTTGTGGAAAAAAAAATAAGAAGTTTAGATTTTAGAATTTCTGATAGACTATTTTTTAGAGCAGTTTTAGGTTCATAGCATAATAGAACACAAAGTATTTGGTTTCCATATATTCTCTGTCCTCAGCATGCATTGTCTTCACCACTGTGACCACCCTGCCCCAGAATTATACTGTTGTAGTAACTGATGACCTCTACTGACACATCAATGTCACCTAAATTAATAATTTATGTTAGGGTTTCACTTTCAATGTTATATATTCTGTGGATTTTAACAAATGTACAGTGGCATGTGTCCATTATTATAGCATTATACATAATATTTTCTCTGTCCTAAAATTCCTCCACATTCTGCCTATTCAATCCACCTTTCCCCAACTGCTGACAAATCATTTTATTGTCTCTATCATTTTGCCTTTTTCAGAATATCATAGAATTAAAATTATACAGCATGTAGCCTTTTCAGTTAGGTTTCTTTCACTTAGTGATATTGAGTTTCCTCTGTGTCTTTTCATGGCTTGATAGCTCATTCCTTTTTAGTGCTGAATAATATTCCATTGTCAGTATATTTAACAGTTTATTTAACCATTCACCTACTGAAGGATATTTTGGTTCCTTCTAAGCTTTGGCAATTACAAGTAAAACTACTAGAAACACAAAATTGCCCTCTTTCTGCCTCTCTTCCTCTGTCAAGCTCTCTCATGTATATGTATACATGAGAGAGCATTTTCTGTATATATATATATATATACACATATATATATATTTGAGTGCATATATATATGAGAGCATTTCTCAATCAGCTTTTCTGATTCTGTATACAAGATCCAGTCAAAGATTACAAAATTGAATTTACTTGTCATACCTCTTTAAACTCTGATCATACTTAGCACCCATCTTTTTATTTATCTAATGTTCTTTGCAATAGTGACTTTAAAAAAAATCTAGCCTGGTAATTTTGCTAAATATTCCTTAATTTGTATTTGCTCAATTGTTCCTTCATCATTGCTGGCAACATTGTTACATATATTACACTGTGCCTTCTCAGTGCTAAGCTTGATATCAATTGGGCCTTAGGAAGTATCACTACGAACAAAGCTAGTGGAAGTGATGGAATTCCAGTTGAGCTATTTCAAATCCTGGAAGATGATGCTGTGAAAGTGCTGTACTCAATATGTCAGCAAGTTTGGAAAACTCAGCAGTGGCCAGGGACTGGAAAAGGTCAGTTTTCATTCCAATCCCAAAGAAAGGCAATGCCAAAGAATGCTCAAACTATCGTACAATTGCACTCATCTCACATGCTAGTAAAGTAATGCTCAAAATTCTCCAAGCCAAGCTTCAACAATATGTTAATCATGAGCTTCCAGATGTTCAAGCTGGATTTAGAAAGGCAGAGGAACCAGAGATCAAATTGCCAACATCAGCTGGATCATCAAAAAAGCAAGAGAGTTCCAGAAAAACATCTATTTCTGCTTTCTTGACTATGCCAAAGCCTTTGACTGTGTGGATCACACTAAACTGTGGAAAATTCTGAAAGAGATGGGAATACCAGACCACCTGACCTGCCTCTTGAGAAATCTGTATGCAGGTCAGGAAGCAACAGTTAGAACTGGACATGGAACAACAGACTGGTTCCAAATAGGAAGAGGAGTCCGTCAAGGCTGTATATTGTCACCCTGCTTATTTAACTTCTATGCAGAGTACATCATGAGAAACTCTGGACTGGATGAAGCACAAGCTGGAATCAAGATTGCCAGGAGAAATAGCAGTAACCTCAGATGCACAGATGACACCCACCCCACCTTTATGGCAGAAAGTGAAGAAGAACTAAAGAGCCTCTTGATGAAAGTGAAAGAGGAGAGTGAAAAAGTTGGCTTAAAGGTCAACTTTCAGAAAACTAAGATCATGGCATCCAGTCCCATCACTTCATGGGAAATAGATGGGGAAACAGTGGAAACAATAGCTGACTTTATTTTGAGGGACTCCAAAATCACTGCAGATGGTGACCGCAGCCACGAAATTGAAAGACGCTTGCTCCTCGGAAGGAAAGTTATGACCAACCTAGATAGCATATTAAAAAGCAGAGACATTACTATGTCAACAAAGGTCCATCTAGTCAAGGCTATGGTTTTTCCAGTGGTCATGTACGGAAATGAGAGTTGGACTATAAAGAATGTTGAGTGCCAAAAATTGATGCTTTTGAACTGTGGTGCTGGAGAAGACTCTTGAGATTCCCTTGCACTGCAAGGAGATCCAACCAGTCCATCCTAAAGGGGATCAGTCCTGGCTGTTCATTGGAAAGACTGATGCTGAAGCTAAAACTCCAATATTTTGGCCCTCTGATACAAAGAGCTGACTCATTTGAGGAGACCCTGATCCTGGAAAAGATTGAGGGCAGGAGGAGAAGGGGATGACAGAGGACGAGATGGTTGGATGGCATCATCGACTCAATGGACATGGGTTTGTGTGGACTCTGAGATTTGGTGATGGACAGGGAGGCCTGGCATGCTGCAGTTCATGGGGTCACAAAGAGTCAGACATGACTGAGCGACTGAACTGAGCTCAATTGAACTGAAGCTTGATGTCAGTTTGACAAAGTATTGGTGGTTATTTTATGCAACCACATATATATACTTTGGTAAGTCTGTAGTTCTCTTCATTATAAAGATAAACATATTCCCTTACAATTTATAAAATCTGTAGAGTAATACTTTGAAGCTATAGTAATAACTTTTTACTCAATAATCTTTCACTCAATTTTAGTGTCCATCAATTAGCCTTATCTGCATCAATTATTTCAATGAGAGCTGCAGTGATTTCTTATTTCTGTCATTACTTCATTAAATGTGTATTTTGTATAAGAGGCCCTCCTTTCTCCCTGCCCTTAACACTATTTTTATTACTATCATTAAATTATAGATTATTTTATATTCATCCTGCTATATAAAAGTTTTGCTATTCTTTTTGATGCTCAAACTATCAGTAATTTCACCAATGAGACACATTTAATCTGGTTCTTATGTCTTTTTGTCTCCACCAGTATTTGAACACTTATCTATTTCCATTCCTGCACACCAAAAAATCTTATACTTCTCTTGTCCAAGAGCCCAAATAAGCATTCCTTTAAATATTGTGGTTTCAATAGTTTTACTGAGAAATGATGCGCTAGGTATGCTCATTGCTGTTAGGGAATACATTTTATTATTAGAATTATAATAATAAATTAAAATAAATTCATTATGACTCCATTAAGGGAAAAATCCCTGAGCTGTTTTGTTCTGTTTGGTTTTGCTTTTTGGTTTAGAGAGGGATAATCAGGAGGAAAAAACAGATCATTAACATTTTCCCAAAGGGAAAAGAAAATAAAATTCCACTTAATTTTTAAGTTGTTAACCTGAGAAATACAGATGTAAATGTATTATGTAGAAATGTGACAATAAGTGTTGCAGATCTACCTCAGTCTGTACAACTTCTCAATTCTCAATAAAATCAAAGCATGAAATAACAAAGAAATTTTCTTGAAGGAAAAAACTAAGTTAATGAGAGTTGGAAAACTAAATATAACCTTATGCAAATACATGTTAAATGCATCTACTAACAGATGAGAATTATGGATTTAACACAGATAATATAATTCAGCTTTATTCTGCTTAAAGGAGATTTCCTAAAACAATGTGACTCTTAAAGATAAAAGAATAGGTTCATAGTCAAATATATAATTTACAAATGAAAGTTACAAAAGCTCTTTTTTTCTAAATTAATTTTTATTTTATTTATTTATTGAATATTTATTTTATAGCTGTGCTGGGTCTTCATTTCCATGCTCAAGTTGTCTCTAATTATGGCAAGTGACGTTACTCTCTAGTCATGATGTGCAGACTTCTCATTGTGGTGGCGTCCATTGTTGCAGTGCACAGGCTCTCGGTGCACAGGCTTCAGTAGTTGTGACACATGGGCTCAGTAGTCATGGCTTCCGGGCTCTAGAGCACAGGCTCAATAGTTTTGGTATATGGGCTTAGTTGCTCCATGGCGTGTGGGATCTTCCAAGAGCAAGGAGAGAACCTGTGTCTCTGGCATTGGCAGACAGATTTTTCTACACTGAGCCACCAGGAAAGTTCTTTACAAGAGAAAATGAGGATAAATTATGCACAAGAACAAGTAAATCCATTAAAATGTTTCATATTTTATTAATGAATATTGTTGTTCAATCGCTAAGCAGTGTCTGACTCTGTAACCTGATGGACTGAAGCATGCCAGTCTTCCCTGTCTTTCACTATCTCCCAGAGTTTGTTCAAATACATGTTCATTGAGTCAGTTATGCTATCCAAACATCTCATCCTCTGTTGCCCCCTTCTTCTACCTTCAATCATTCTCACCAGCAGGGTCTTTTCTAATGTGTCAACTCTTTGCATCCAATGGTCAAAGCAATGGAGCTTCAGCTTCAGCATCAGTCCTTCCAATGAATAATCAGGGTTGATTTCCTTTAGGACTGACTGGTTTGATCTTACTGTGCAAGGAACTCACGAGAGTTCTCAAGCACCGCAGTTTGAAAGCATCAGTTCTTTGGCACTCAGCTTTCTTCATAGTCCAACTCTCACATCCATACATAACTACTGGAAAAACCATAGCTTTGACTATATGGACCTGTGTTGGCAAAGTGATGTCTCTGCTTTTTAATATGCTGTCTAGGTTTATCATAGCTTTCCTTCCAAGGAGCAAGTGTCTTTCCATGGCTGCAGTCATTGTCTGCAGTGATTTTGGAGTCCTAGGAAAAATAATTGTCACTATTTCCACTTTTTCCCCATCTACTTGCCATGAAGTGATTGGATTGAGTGCCATGATCTTCATTTTTTGAATGCTGAGTTTTAAGCCAGCTTTTTTACTCTCCTTTTTCACCTTCATCAAGAGGCTCTTCAGTTTCTCTTCACTTTCTGCCATTAGGGTGGTGTCATCTGCATATCTGAGGTTATTGATATTTCTCCTGGCAGTCTTGATTCCAGTTTGTGCTTCATCCAGCCTGGCATGTCACCTGATGTACTCTGCATATAAGTTAAATAAGGAGGGTGACAATATACTGCCTTGACATACTCCTTTCCCAATTTGGAACCAGTCTGTTGTTCCATTTCTGGTTCTAACTGTTGCTTCCTGACCTACATGCAGGTTTCTCAGGAGGCAGGTGAGGTGACCTGGTATTTCCATCTGTTTCAGAATTTTCCACATTTTGTTGTGATCCACGCAGTCAAAGGCTTTGGCATAATCAATAAAGCATAAATAGATGCTTTTCTGGAATTCCCTTGCATTCTCTATGATCCAGTGGATGTTGACAATTTGATCTGTGGTTCCTCTGCTTTTTCTCAATCCAGCTTGTATATCTGGAAGTTCTCAGTTCATATATTGCTGAAGCCTAGCATGAAGGCTTTTGAGCATTATCTTGCTAGAATGTGAAATGAATGCAATTATATGGAAGTTTGAACATTCTTTAACATTGCCCTATTTGGGATTGGAATGAAAGCTGAATTCCTAAGTCAGGAAGATCATGTGGAGAAAGGGATGGTTACCCACTCCAGTATTCTTGCTTGGAGGATCCCATGGACAGAGGAACCTCGTGGCTACAGTCCAGGGTGTCACAAACAGCTAGACAGAAACAACTGAGAAACTAACAGTTATTCAGTGATATTACACTAAATAATGCTGTATCTTTCAGGATTATACAAATAACATGAAAATTAATTAAATAACATTATCACCTGGAAATGTAAAGAAAATAAGAATCTTAGGGAAATATATGTGCTATTTATAGTAAGATAAATAAAAAGTCCAACTACTAACCTATTTTACACACTACATTAAATAAATTTGTATCAGAGCAAAAATCAAAACAGTATTGAAAGCATATTTAAATATACTCCTTAAAAAACACACATACAAAATAAAATTACTTATAAAGAACATGAGATAATTAATAAAGGTCTAAATATATGTTGACAAACCAACTGGCAAATGATCAGCAGAAACAATAATATATCCAAGAGCAGGTACTTGGAATTACAAATTAAATAGACAAACCACAAGCTATTCTCAGTTCAGTTCAGTTCAGTTCAGTCACTCAGTCATGTCCATCTCTTTGCAGACCCCATGGACTGCAGCATGCCAGGCTTCCCTGTCCATCACCAATCTCGGAGCTTACTCAAACTCATGTCTGTTGCATCAGTGATGCCATCCAACCATCTCATCCTCTGTCATCCCCTTCACCTCCTGCCTTCAATCTTTCCCAGCATCAGGGTCTTTTCAAATGAGTCATTTCTTCGCATCAGGTTGCCAAAGTATTGGAATTTCAGCTTCAGCATCAATCTTCCAATGAATATTCAGGACTGATTTCCTGAATAGGAAAGGACTGGTTGGATCTCCTTGCTGTCCAAGGGACTCTCAAGAGTCTCCAACACCACAGTTCAAAAGCATCAATTCTTCAGCACTCAGCTTTCTTCATAGTCCAACTCTCACATCCATACATGACTACTGGAAAAACCATAGCTTTGACTAGATGGACCTTTGTTGGCAAAGTAATGTCTCTACTTTTTAATATGCTGTCTGGGTTTGTCATAGCTTTTCTTCCAAGGAGCAAATAATTCTATTTAGGACCAAAAGAGCGAAACAAATATCAAAGGTAAAATGGTCTAATCTGTAATTAAAAGGAAAATAATTAGGAGCATGCATTATATATCTTTATGCTAATAAATTTGAAAATCTGGTTGATATAGAGTCCTTTCTATGAAAAAAACTTAACCAAATTTGTTAACAGGTAGAAAATCAAATTCATTCAATAAACAGTTTAAAAACAAATAAAGTAAATTATATAAATATTCAGCAAAACCCAATTTGATTAACATATTAAAAATGACTAAATGTAAATTTAG
>SJYT01029292.1:179551-243883 GCA_006410635.1 Cephalophus harveyi | reverse complement strand
CCGGCCGCCACTGGCCTCGGAAGTGGGGCAGCTCCTCCCGGCCGCCGCCCTGACCTCGGACCACACGGGGTGTCTGCCCCCAGCCGCCACTGGCCTCGGATGCGGGGTGGCTCCACCCAGCTGCCACCCTGACCTCAGACGCCCCTGACCTCGGACGCGGGGTGTCTCCCCCCGGCCGCCACTGGCCTCGGATGCGCGGTGGCTCCACCCAGCTGCCGCCCTGACCTCAGACGCCGGGTGTCTTCTCCTGGCCGTCACTGGCCTCAGACGTCGGGCAGCTGGCATTGTAATTTTAAATGACAGGAAAACCTACCATACAAACTACCAAAAGAAAACAGAAAAAAACACAGGTGAACTCATATTCAATGATGAATGACTCTACGTGCTTTCTTTAACATCAGAAACAAGGCACAGCTGCCCACTCTTGCCACTTCTAGCCTACCCAGTACTGGAGGTCCTGCTGCTGCTGCTGCTGCTAAGTCGCTTCAGTCGTGTCCGACTCTGTGAGACCCCATAGATGGCAGCCCACCAGGCTCCGCCATCCCTGGGATTCTCCAGGCAAGAACACTGGAGTGGGTTGCCATTTCCTTCTCCAATGCATGAAAGTGAAAAGTGAAAGTGAAGTCGCTCAGTCGTGTTCAACTCTTCGCGACCCCATGGACTGCAGCCTATCAGGCTCCTCCGCCCATGGGATTTTCCAGGCAAGAGTACTGGAGTGGAGTGGCATCGCCTTCTCAGACTGGAGGTCCTAAGACAGAGTAATTAGGCAAGGAAAAGAAATGAACCCCATCTGGATGCAAAGGAAGTAGTAAAGTTATATCTGTTCATAGATGTCATGCTCTTTTATGTATACAAACCTAAATATTCTACAAGAAAAGCTGTTAGACCAAGTAAACACATTTAGCACAGTTGCATGATACAAAATCAACATATGAAAATCACTTATATTTTTTATTTACTAACAATGAATACTCAAAAGAGAAAATTAAGAAAATAATTCCACTTAAGATAGCATCAAAAAGAACGAAATACTTAGCAATTAACTTAATCACAGAGACAAAAGACTGAAAACTACAGAACATTTCTAAAAGAAAACAGATACAAAGTAGTGGAATGAGAGTCCATATTCATGAAATGGAAAACTTAGTATCGTTAAGATGTCAATACCACCCTAAGTGATCTACAGATTTAATGTAATCACTATAAAAATCGCAGTGATAGCTCTTTTAGAAGTAAAAAACAGAGTCCTAAAGTTCATATGAAAGCACAATCGCCTAAATGGCCAAAATAGTCTTGAAAAAGAAAATCAAAGTTTAAGGTCTCACATGTCCTGATTCCCAAACTTACTATAAAGTTGCAATAATTAGGGATGGTAACTGTAATTCAGTGTATCTTTAATCTCAGAAAAAGAATATTTATACAAGCTTATCTGTTTTACATCTACAGTTGCCAAATACCTATTGAGATATTTAAGGATGTTTGCCCTGTACAAAATGACGATAATTTAAGTGTTCTTTTTTTTTTTCTTTTGACTGATATTTGAATCTTTTCCCCTTATTTCCATTCCTGCAACTGTCAGTATTATGAATCCTAATTTCTGGTTTGCAATATTCTATTCTTGAAAATATTAGAAACAAGACACCATAGATTGTTAGAAGCTTCAGTAAGAAGTATTCAGAGTCTGAGTCTTAACTTTCTCATAACTCACAGTTCTAAATACACGAGTTGTAATTTATATGCTTAGAAATGTGTTAAATCTTTTACTTTACATTAAGTATCAATGGTGTATTTTACATTGAACCTTATTATTACTTAATATTACCTTATTCTTTTTTAAAATTTAAAACTTATAGCTTATAGCTATCTTATAGCTACCAAGGAGAAAAACAAGCGTTGTTTAGAAATATATAGGGACTTGCCTGGTGATCCAATGGCTAGAACTCTATGCTCCCAGTGCAGGGGGCTTAGGTTCAATCCCTGGTCAGGGAACTGAATTCCACATGCCACAACTAGGAGCTAGCATGCCGCAACTAAAATATCCAGCATGTCACAGCTGAGGATCCCGCATGCTAAAACTAAGACCTGGCACAGACAAATAAATAAATAAAAATATTTTTAAAAAGAAACACATAGTTTTCTTATTATTATATTTTCACTGTGAAGGATATGGAAGCACACAGTATGAGTGAAGATAGCCCAAATATTAGTGCATAAGGACCCTATTCCCTCCAAAAAAATTCTCAGAGACTTAAAATAGTAAATATTTATTTCTGGTTCATGCTACACAAGCAATGCAGAGAGTTCTGCTTTAACATGTTATCAACTCAAAAAGCTAAGCAAGTAAAGGCTTCATTTCAACACGTACTTCTGCACCTGACAAATGAAATAAGAAAAGTGGATAGACAGTGTAGAATCTGGCTCTCAAGTATTTCACATTCTATTTTCCAGAGCAAGTCAAGCTTAAGTCCAAAGTGAGCAAGCTTAATTTCAAAGGAGTGTGGAAATATGATCAGCCCTTTACAAAATATGCACAAGGAGAAAACTGGAAATGAAAAATACCCTAATGATCACTACACACAGTTCTAATAAATTTATAGAAAATAATTTAACAGAGTCCATAAAACCTGGGAAGCCTAATAAACTTCAGGTATATGGGTTTTGTGAAAAACAAGATGCAAAGGGCTAAATCCAGTGCCTTTGTTCAGATTATCTAGGATTTGTGGGATTCTTTCATTAGGAAAGCAAGAAAAAATTACATTATGTATCAGGAAAATAAAGAAATATTTCCAAGCAGGCAAAGGGCTAAAAGCACTATGTAACACATTACTCATATAATGTGACTATATTAGAAATAAACTAGAAAATTTTAGTCAGGACTATAGATTTTGTCCTGAAATCTGTGTAATGTGATAAATAGTTATTATTTCTAAGGATCTCAGTTGTTCCATTCCATCTTTGCAGCAGCAAAATCAGGACATATGCTGATTAAGAGAATTGCTGGAAATTCATTGAAACAAAGACCACCTTGTAACATTAATTTTAGTATGCTTTCCTTTTCACATTTGGAACATCGTGTTCTAGGTTAAATGATGAATCTGTGATCTTTGAAGAAACCAAGGTAGATAAAAACTTATATTCTGTACTAAATTGAAAAGTTTTATTTCCTATTTTCAGACCTTTAAAGTACAGGGAAAATTCATATTGCTCTTTATGCTGACAAATCTCTTCAAGAAATGATCCACTTTCTGCCATCAAAATGGAATAGATGAATCTGACTCATTAAAAAAGGTTGTCATGAAAGAGGCTGTGATGATGCAGATTAATTTCCTACCATTCACTGCTTTAGAAACTTTAAAACATTTATTATTGCCATGTTTATGTGCTTGTGCAGTTCAGTAAAATGACAGCAACATTTTATCTCCAGCAGTTAGAGCAGAATGCATTTTCAAAATACATTTATTGGGCATTTTACTGAAATACAGGGTTGTAATAATGCATACAACATCATTATCATAAATAGTAGCTATAATAAACAATATTTAAAAGATTTTATGGGAAATAATAGCCAAAAAACAGCTTTCTCTCACTGTCTAGGATATATACTTTAAAACTATTAGAGAGTTCTCCTATAGTTAATAGAATGTTTATATTTAGCTAACAAAAAAGTTGATAAAGAACTGTCAGTATGATTTTTATATGTCAGATGTTCGTATATCTTTTGCTAGCTTAATTTCAGAAGCAGTCTAAAACATACAGAGTGAAATAAATTACTGAAGACATTATTTAGAGTAAAACAAATCCTTTTTTTCCACACAAATTACCTAGATTAAGTATAGATATATTCAGATTTTAAAAAAATTTTTCCAGAAATTGATGTTAAATTATCTTTCCTCATGTTGCTAGTGAGAAGAGCAATATTTGATTACATTAACTGACATTAAACTTGAAATTTTTACTTCAAATGTACTATGAAACAAGGTTTTGTTTTTTTTTTTAAATACAAAGAATTTGGTTCTTTGGGGATAAGACTTTTTTAATTGAAAGGAATTGAGTAAATAGCTGCATGTTAGCAAATATATTTAGTTCAAATTCTTCCTTTATCTGTATTTCTTAAAAAATAGGTAAGACATTTTATAGGCAAGAGATATTAACCCCACTGATCGTAAAGGGCAATCAGACAAGCCACAAGGTTTTAGACCAGGAGAGGGGACACATACTTCACAGCTCCTGTGAGATTTACAGACATAAAATAGACTTTTATGACCTTGGATGAAATTGTGCTCCAGTCTTGGACATATCCGTTTTTTATGGTCATTAAAAGTTATTGAGTTAACTGCTCATTATACAGTTTAATCTTCACTCTTCCTTTTGATCTACTTTTAGGAGAGCTAAAGTAGTTAAGTTAAAATAAGAGTTCTTCCAAAACTTTGAAAATGTGTAAAATTTGACCTCAACCATAAATGTTTGAGATTCAGAAAGGTTTTGTTCATTGAATTATTTTTCATCTGCACACGTTGCTCATCGCAAGTACCTTTTCTCAGTCCATAGCTTTCATGCTTACTCTTTTAAATGCTGTCTATGGAGAAGTTTTTAATTTAAATGGAATCCAATATATTAATTCCCTTTTTTTTTTTTTTTTGCTGTTCAAGTGGAAATGTAGATTCTTAACCACTGGACCTCCAGGGAAGTCCCTAATTTCTTTTCTGTATGGCTAGTGATTTATGCATTCTTTAAAATAAAACTTTCTACACCATAATTCAGGAATGTATTCTCTTAGCACTTTTTAGAAGCACTAATGATATATTTTCTTTTATATTTATATTTATATAAATAATCTGTTTGGAGTGGATTTTCTATATAGGGTTATACTGGGGTATGGGGACTAGCTACTTTAAGGTTGTGAAAGCAACTAAAGGAAGAAATCAATAGACTGGGATGACTCTAAAACCTGGGCAGCTTCAAAAGCAAATCTAAACTTAAGCCAAAGTCAATGCACTCAAAACTGAGAAAAATGAAAGCTAAAAATCAACCAATCAATCACAAACCACCAACTAAGCTTTCCCAAATAAGGCAACTGCTTAAGCTGTACCAATCAAATAATTTCCTTTCCTTGCTTTGAGTCCTTTCTATAAAAACCTCTCCCTTAGATCCTGTCAGGAAATGCTCCTAACCACTGGATTTGAATCAATGTTTGCACAAGTAAAATCCTGAAAATGTTCATATGTTTCAGTTTATCCCTTAACAAGGTAAGTTCAACATAGGATTCTACTGGTGAATAAACATACAAGAACCGAACACACAAATGTTAAATTAGAACATATCTTGATAAAAATAGTGAAATATTGAGGCTATCTCTGTACTCAGATGTAGACAATCATATGTATATATAATTATGAAATAAGAACTGTAATATGTACCACATACTTTCAAAAAGGCTCAAAAATATAGAGCCTAACCCAGCTTTGCACTTTCTAAAGGAATTAGAAAAACAAAAACATATTAAACCCCAAATTAGCAGAAGGAAAAAAATAGAGTGTAGAAATATAGAAAAGATAAATGAAACTAAAAGTTGTGTTTTTGAAATGGAAAACAACAGAGACAAACGATTAGCTAGACTTATTAACAGAGAAGGCAATGGAACCCCACTCCAGTACTCTTGCCTGGAAAATCCCATGGATGGAGGAGCCTGGTAGGCTGCAGTCCATGGAGCCCTGAAGAGTCGGACACGACTGACTGGCTTCACTTTCACTTTTCACTTTCCTGCATTGGAGAAGGAAATGGCACCCCACTCCAGTGTTCTTGCCTAGAGAATCCCAGGGACGAGGGAGCCTGGTGGGCTGCCATCTATGGGGTTGCACAGAGTCGGACACGACAAGCAACTTAGGAGCAGCAGCAGACTTATTTAAAAAAAATAATAAATATTATTCAAATAGATACATTTATTTGTATTATTAAATAGAAGAGGAGATGTTATAAATGATACTACAGAAATAAACAGATTATACAATTATATGCCAGCAAATTGGACAATCAGACCACCTGACCTGCCTCGTGAGAAATCTGTATGCAGGTCAGGAAGCAACAGTTAGAACTGGACATGGAACAACAAACTGGTTCCAAATAGGAAAAGGAGTACGTCAAGGCTGCTTATTTAACTTATATACAGAGTACGTCATGAGAAATGCTGGACTGGAAGAAACACAAGCTGGAATCGAGATTGCCAGGAGAAATATCAATAACCTCAGATATGCAGATGACACTACCCTTAGAAAGTGAAGAGGGACTAAAAAGCCTCTTGATAAAAGTGAAAGAGGAGAGTGAAAAAGTTGGCTTAAAGCTCAACATTCAGAAAACGAAGATCATGGCATCTGGTCCCATCACTTCATGGGAAATAGATGGGGAAACAGTGGAAACAGTGTCAGACTTTATTTTTCTGGGCTCCAAAATCACTGCAGATGGTGACTGCAGCCATGAAATTAAAAGATGCTTACTCCTTGGAAGAAAAGTTATGTCCAACCTAGATAGCATATTGAAAAGCAGAGACATTACTTTGCCAACTAAGGTCCGTCTAGTCAAGGCTATGGTTTTTCCTGTGGTCATGTATGGATGTGAGAGTTGGACTGTGAAGAAGGCTGAGCGCCGAAGAATTGATGCTTTTGAAGTGTGGTGTTGGAGAAGACTCTTGAGAGTCCCTTGGACTGCAAGGAGATCCAACCAGTCCATTCTGAAGGAGATCAGCCCTGGGACTTCTTTGGAAGGAATGATGCTAAAGCTGAAACTCCAGTACTTTGGCCACCTCATGCGAAGAGTTGACTCATTGGAAAAGTCTCTGATACTGGGAGGGATTGGGAGCGGGAGGAGAAGGGAATGACAGAGGATGAGATGGCTGGATGGCATCACCTACTCGATGGACATGAGTCTGAGTGAACTCCGGGAGTTGGTGATGGACAGGGAGGCCTGGCGTGCTGCGATTCATGGGGTCATGAAGAATCGGACACAACTGAGTGAATGAACTGAACTGAACTGAAGAAATGGATAAATTCCTAGAAATATACAACCTACCAAGACACAATTATGATGAGAGAGTCTAAATAGACTGACTCCTAGTAAGGAGATTAAAATGGTTATCAAAAACTTTCCAACAAAGAGAAGTCCACAACCAGTTTCACTGGTGAATTCAACCAAGCATTTAAAGAGATAATACCAATTCTTCTAAAATTCTATTTAAAAAAAGGGAAGAGAGTATTTCCAAACTTTTTTACAAGCCAGAATTACCCTGATATTAAAGCTTGTCAAGAACATCACAAGAAAATTATGGATCAATTTTCTCTGGTAACGATAGGTAAAACATCTTCAACAAAATATTAGTGAATTAAATTAAAAAATACATTAAGAGATCTATGATCAAGTGGGTTTTATTCTAGGTTCTGTTAGATCCATGCCATTTCTGCCCTTTATTGTGCCTGTCTTTTCATAAAATGGTTCCTTGTTATCTCTAATTTTCTTGAAGAGATCTCTATTCTTTCCCATTCTATTGTTTTACTCTGTCTCTTTGCATTGATCACTGAGGAAGGCTTTCTTCTCTCTCCTTGCTATTCTCTGGAACTCTGCATTCAAATGGGTATATCTTTCCTTTTCTCCTTTGCCTGTAGCTTCTCTTCTTTTCTCGCTATTTTTAAGGCCTCCTCAGACAACCATTTTGTTTTGTTGCATTTCCTCTACTTAGGGATGGTCTTGATCACTGCCTCCTGTTGTACAATGTCACAAACCTTCATCCATAGTTCTTCAGTTACTCTGTCTATCAGGAGACCCAGCACACAAAGGTTCAGTCCCTGGGTCCTGAAGATCCCCTGGAGGAAGAAACGGCAACTCACTCCTATGTTCTTATCTGGGAAATTCCATGGACAGAGGAGCCTTGCCCACAATTGGCCCACAATGCCCACAGGTTCCACAGCTGCAATTTCCACTATCATGAATCAAAATTTTCATTTTTTAAATGTCCAGAAACATACAGAAAGTAAAACATGAATTTTTTGCATGCCCAGCAACTATTCACATAGCATTTACTTTGTGTTTACATGGTATTACATTGTAATAGGTGTTGTACATAACCTAGAGATGATTTAAAGTATCCTGGAGGATGTACATAAGTTACATGCAAATACTGTTCCATTTTATACAAGCAAAACTTAAACTCAATGTACTTTGATATCCAAGGGCAGTCCCAGAACAAATCCCCTAGGGATACTGATAGACAACTGCATATCATTACTAAGAGGAGGAAAACCAAAACTAAAACCATAAAACATCAGATGCTTTAATGTTATCTGTAACCAGATTTTCCATCCAGATTCCATGGACTTTTGTAAAGCTTTGTTTCACTTTTCCTTGGTAAAAGTGAATCTATTGGCAGACTAAGTACTACATTGTTTTCTTGGGAAAAGAACCAACCAATAAAAATCAAAGGTGCAGAAACTCACATAACTCAGCATTGAAAAAAAATTTTTTTAAGATTACAGAAACTCATTATTATTTTTAACACTAAATCTTTATGGCGCTGAACAAACTATCTTGACAAACTTTGGAAGGTAGAAGAAGCATAGCTGATAAAAAGTACAGAATAAATTGTAAAAAACAAATTAAGCTTGTTTTCTAAAGCAATTTCAGGTCAATGAAATAAAATTAAAATATTAAAGAGAAAAATCATAATGAAAACTCTAATTTCCAACGTGCTTTCCTTGATGGAAGCAAACACAACATATAGCTGTGTGTGAGTGCTTGCTTGCATGCTCAGTCCTGACCGACTCTTTGTGACACCATAGACTGTAGCCTGTAAGGCTCCTCTGTCCATAGGATTTCCGAGATAAAAATATATGAGTGAGTTGCCATTTCTTCCTCCAGGAGATCTTCAGGACCCAGGAGATCTTCAGGACCCAGCACACTACATCTTTGTGTGCTGGATCTCCTGCATTGCATGCAGGTGGATTCTTTACCACTGAGCCACCTGGAAAACCATCATATATATATATATATGTATATATATATATAAATTTAATCCATACCCAAATCGTATAACTGTAGTATATATTAAAATATACAGCATACAAATCAGCTTGATGTAGTAAACTAAAAATTTTAACAGCTGCTATCAAAAGTTAGTCTCTTCTGGCAATATTCTCAGATAGTAGGAAATATAACTTAAAGTGACATTTGTTTATATATTAAATGCTTAAGATCTCAGTAATGTCAGTGTTCTGTTAATGTCTACAACCTAAATACCTATTTTTTAAAGTATATTGCAGAGCAGTTCACCCTTCTACAAAGATTGCTTTGTACTAAAACATAGATGTTTTCTCACAGGTGGATTAGAGCAAAAATTCATTCCCAGCTATCCAAAAGTTTCACTCATATCAACCAGATTTTAAGAATATAAGCAAATGATATATTTCTAACTTTTTAAAGATGAAACTGTGAACATCACAGTCCATTGCACATTTCAGATTGCATAGTGTATATAAAAACATTTGTATAAAAGGAAAGCAGTATTTGCATAAAATGAAATACAGGACAAAAAATTACTTGACATAGAGAAATGGAGAGTAGAGGAAAGCATATTTTTGTTCAAGTGTTTATCACTACTTTGATTAAATATTTCATCTATTCATCACAAAATTTCTGTTAATATCATTATGGTTATTTTACTTTTATGGAATTATTTCTCAGAGTTGTTAAGTAATCTGTGGCAATTCAAACAATAAGCAGATGACAAACCAGGATTCAAAAGCAGTTCTCATTGATTCTGATAGTGTCTGTTGTGGGTTCTATTTTTGGTTTTCAGTGTATTGAGAAGAGGGTATGTGCAGATCTATTTGAGGATGAACCTCAGTGGGAAGCAAAGAGAGGAGGAAATGACAGTATGGGGTTCACTTGCATGACTGTAGAGGATGCATAACAAAAGATCATAAAGGGAATATAAAGAAAACTGCCTCGTATCAAACCAGCATCTGAGTAGAGTTTTAATTCTCAAATTCAGGCTATATTAGAAATAATGATGGAGAATGTGGTTTTAAGAAAACATATGGTATTTATCTTTGTTTTGTAAAAAAAAAAAAATGCAGAAAACATCTTATGAATGATGCTTTAAAGACAGGTAAAGTGAGGGTTTGTGTAGGCAGCCAGAGAGATACCTGATAATTTCCATGAAACATTAATTTCCATTTCCTATCACAGGCATGAAAGTAGTTATAGCTTATCATTTTGATGCCTCTAAGTTGAAAAGAAAGCAGATTCGGAAATGACGTACCATGATAAATACCCTCAGAATCTATGTCTCCAGCATAATGAAGAGAAAAAGCAGATAAAAACATTGAATGAACAGGTTGTCCTTGCTGCAGGATAAGACATCAAACTCCTATTCAACCAAATATTTGTTTTCCACTAAGGTTTGGACTAGGCAATGGAGAGAGAAATGCCAGGAAGGGACTGGTGAAGTGGGGAGATGGAAACACTTGAGATGACTTGGGGATACAAACCAGGCCTTGAAAGACTCCATGTTAAATTAGGGAAGTGATTCAAAAGCAATCCTATATCTTCAGGGAAACAAAACTGCCTCCCAAAAAGATGGAACAAACCCTTATATTGGGGTTTTAATGACAATTCAGAGGTAGGCACAAGAGTCCAGGCCCTTTAACCACAATTGAAGTGACTTAGCAGCAGTAGCAGTAGCAGCATACCCATTGAGTTTATGCATCTATTCTGTATACAATCAGGGTAGAGAAAATGTAGACACATTCCAAAAATCCTATTCTTAAACTGTAGCTCAATGTGATAAAATGGAGACAAATTCATCCACAATAGATCAGAGTGAAAGAGCTGCCCATCTTATGTCGAGAAAGCTGAAAATCATGGCAAGGATGAAATTATTTTACAGTAAGAAGACAAGGCAATAAAAGAACATAAAACAGTATGTAAGCACCAGATTTGGAATTCATTCTATAAAATATAATCAAACAAATGACAAACTGCCCTAAGAATAATTCTACAGAAAAATGCAATGGCAACATTAATACAATAAAATAAGAGTCCATCAAGGAGACAGAAAAGGAAAAAACAACAACACTAGATTAAAATGAAATGAAAAAGTCTGAAGCCAAAGATATACACATGTGGCCAAAATAAACCATTAAAAATAATAAAAATAAGAAAGGATAAAAGAAATAAGGGTCTATCACACTGTCAAACAATTTTAAAACAGTTTATAAAATCAAGCTTTGGTGAGGATGTGACAAAGAAACACTCTTGCTTGTGGTTTTATAAATTGGTGCGACTGAAGAGAGTGAGAAAGTTGGCTTTAAGCTCAACATTCAGAAAACGAAGATGATAGCATCCAGTCCCATCACTCCATGGGAAATAGATGGGGAAACAGTGGAAACAGTGTCAGACTTTACTTTTTGGGGCTCCAAAATCACTGCAGATGGTGACTGCAGCCATGAAATTAAAAGACGCTTACTCCTTGGAAGGAAAGTTATGACCAACCTAGATAGCATATTCAAAAGCAGAGACATTACTTTGCTGACTAAGGTCCGTCTAGTCAAGGCTATGGTTTTTCCTGTGGTCATGTATGGATGTGAGAGTTGGACTGTGAAGAAGGCTGAGCAGCAAATAATTGATGCTTTTGAACTGTAATGTTGGAGAAGACTCTTGAGAGTCCCTTGGACTGCAAGGAGATCCAACCAGTTCATTCTGAAGAAGATCAGCCCTGGGATTTCTTTGAAAGGAATGATGCTAAAGCTGAAACTCCAGTACTTTGGCCACCTCATGCAAAGAGTTGACTCATTGGAAAAGACTTTGATGCTGTGAGGGATTGGGGCAGGAGGAGAAGGGGACGACCGAGGATGAGATGGCTGGATGGCATCACAGACTTGATGGACGTGAGTTTGAGTGACCTCCACGAGTTGGTGATGGACAGGGAGGCCTGGCGTGCTGCGATTCATGGGGTCGCAGAGAGTCGGACACGACTGAGCAACTGAACTGAACTGAACTGCACAGAAATATGGTACTGTGGAGCAAAAGTGAAACTGTAGGCATGATTTAACTCAACCATTAATCTCAAAATTTAATTTAAAACATATTTGCAAAAGCATGCCAAATTATAGACAAGAAGGTTTATTGTATTCAGAGAGTCGGACACGACTGAGCAACTGAACTGAACTGAACTGCACAGAAATATGGTACTGTGGAGCAAAAGTGAAACTGTAGGCATGATTTAACTCAACCATTAATCTCAAAATTTAATTTAAAACATATTTGCAAAAGCATGCCAAATTATAGACAAGAAGGTTTATTGTATCATTACTTGTTTTGAATCAAATGTCCAATTTATGGGGCTTTTCAGGTGGCGCTGGTGGCAAAGAACACGCCTGCCGATGCAGAAGACCTAAGAGATGCGGGTTCCATCCCTGGGTCGGGAAGATCCCCTTGGGGAGGACATGGCAACCGACTCCAGTGTTCTTGCCTGGAGAATCCCACAGTGGGCTACAGTCCCTAGGGTCACAAGAGTCAGAATCAACTGAAGCAACTTAGCAGAGTACACAGAACAACATGTTGGAAACAACTCAGATGAATATAATTGGTAGACTGGAAAAATATTATGCAGCACCTTAAAAACTGAGATATATCACTATATCTTCTTAGGTCTGGGGTAATACCCAAATAGCCAGTTAAGAATCATCTTTCTGAAGAAATGCATGAATACATAATAAACATGAGCAGCTATATTACCTACAAAAGTGAATCAAATTATGCAGCATGGGCAGATTAACCATTTTGTTCCAGAAATAAACATCCACACCCAGATGAGAGAATCTACAGGCAGAGAAAAGAGTTGTCCTGATAAAACTCACTAAATTAAGGAACATAATTAAAATGAACCGGGAACAGGCTGTTCCCAAAAGAGACAGTGGCTGAGAAACACATTGGACTTTTTTTCCTCAACCTCACCAATCTGACAGTTCACTGCTTGAGAAAGAGAAGTGAGGGAGCAAAACTGAGAAAGTTATCTTCCTAACTGAACTCTCTCGGGGGAGTGAGTGGAAGTTTCTTAGCTTGTCAGCCACAGTTAAAAGCATCGAGAGAGAAAATATTTCCTCAAATGGTGTGAATAAAGCCAGGTGTGTTAACTTATGAACCTCTTTATGCAAATTAAACACTTATTTCTCCTAAGAGTTGATATCACACCTCATAAGTGAAATCCAACTTGTTCAGTTCAGTTCAGTTCAGTTCAGCCGCTCAGTCGTGTCCGACTCTTTGCGACCCCATGAATCGCAGCACGCCAGGCCTCCCTGTTCATCACCATCTCTCGGAGATCACTCAGACTCACATCCATCGAGTCAGTGATGCCATCCAGCCATCTCATCCTCGGTCGTCCCCTTCTCCTCCCGCCCCCAATAGGAAATGAAAAAGATGAGCATGTCTCCAAAAAATTAATTCTTTATGCATTAGGATCATTTTTATTCCCTTATGGGTTGAATTTTCCTGTAAAAGCATTGTGAATGAGGTAGTTTATCTTGAGCCTTCTTCACCTTCACTCTATTCTTCTAATTTTTCCTTTTTGTTTCCAGATCTCATTGTTGTTTTTTTTTTTTTCTCCCACCCACCATCTCACGTATATTCAGGCTATCAGTGTCCTTAAGCTTCCTGGACCCTCATCCCATAATGCAAAGCCTGGAGTTAATTGAAATAACTACATACTCTAGGAAAATGGTCTGGTCAGATTAAAAACAAAGTTTATAGAAAGATCTGAATTTGAATTCTGTTTATTTTCCTTAGTTTTCTAGATGTTCCTGAGCATGTCGCTTAAGGAATATTAGTCTCATTTTTTTCAAGTGTAAAATGAAAGTATCTAAAATCACTCAAGTTAAATAAATGCCTGAAAGAGTGGAAATTTAATTAAATTGTAACCATTAAGAGCAAGAGAACTTCCCCAAATTTTTCTAGTGGCAGATGCCAGGACCTTGTAATAGTGTATTAAATGGCTTATTTTTAGGACAATTTTTTTTTTACTAGAATCCAGCTATCATCCTGGAATATAAGGAATTAATCTAAATATCCCTAAATAGCTTACACAAATATAGCTTAGATAGTATATTTTACAATTACATGATTTTAGACCCTGCCATCTAATAATCAGGAGACCACATAGTGACCTGGAGACATAGTTTACAATCTGAAGTTCTAAAGTATTTTTAATTATCCATACAAAACTTATTTTGTTCCCCACATTGCCTCCCCCCCCCAAAAAAAAAAAAAACGAGCATAGAGGATTGTGTGAAGCATCCCTTGTTTTACAAAGTGAAATGAGTTAACCATTTATGACCATTTTCAGAGAAATGCCCAAATAATATCAAAACTGTTAAACCAGTTCAGTTAGTTGGGGTGAAATGAGGGTGCCACACAGAAAGTTTAATTCAGTTATTAATACAAGCTAATTGGCCTAATACCAGTTAATACAGGATTTCCTTTATATAAGAGACACAGCCCAGAACTCCAAACTAAAGTTCATTGTACTGTGACAGGAAAAAAAAAAAAAAACTCATAAAATACTAGCCAACATAGTTATTAAAAAATACATAGTTACAATTTATGACAGATTATGAGTGGAAGAATGTAAACTTGACAGTAAAAGTCTCATTCTTCTCTCTTTGATCTTTTCTTTCTTCTATTTTAATCAACAACAATTCCAAAAGTCTAGAGTTACCTTTTAGGAAAACCGTGGCTCATTAACCTGGTAGAACATATTGTCGTGTATGAAACTACTTGTTGTGAAACCATCGCAGAGATCAAGCAATCCTGTTTCTTATATCTGTTTACTTAACAATTCTTTCATTCTCTTCCCCTGTAATGTTCTGAAAAACCTGAATTTATGTATATGATACTAGTTACTACAATCAAAGAAGCTCCTACGTCAGTAGGCTACCCTTCCATTCTAAACACACATAAACCATTTGCATTTTTAGAAAGCAAATAATCGTATATATAATCTGGTGTATATATACACATACAGAACGCACACACACATGTATCAGAGGCATAGCTGGAAATGTTACAGAATGACAGTTTATTCAGTTGTCACACAGCCTGTTTTCTGAGGGGAGGAATATCTATTGGTTTATTTCCACAGCCAAAAAAAGACAAAACGAAAGCCCCTCCTTCCAGTGTTTGTCATTTCAGCCCCAACTGTGCTGTAGCCTTTAACTGTGTAAGACAGCAAGACAGCACATTTTGCAGATTAAACCAATAAACTCGCACACATAAAAGAAACAAATCTCATAATTGTGGATTTCAATTAAAGGAAAGGGGATCAAAGCAAACATTCTGCTTGAAATTACACAGCTGCTATCTATACAAAATGAGAGAAACGTCTAGAGCCTGCCATAATTTTGCAGAGGGAAAAAGCCACGCAGCAAAGCCTGCAGTAGAACAGATTGTCTATGCTCCTCACGTCCCAATCAGTAATACAGAAATATTGAGTAATAAATTCCCTGCCTCTCTCGATCTGAAAAGCTCCCACCATCTGTGAAAGACAATTTGTAACAGCCTCCATATTAAGATTCAGTAAACAGACAATCACTCCCATTGTGCCAAGCAGTGGCTACATTCGGAGAAAAGCATAAAGCAAAACAATTAGTAACACCCAAACCCCTCCATTACAAATTATCGAGCCACCACAACAACTAGTTTCAATTGCAGAGCCTCCCGGTTAACTGGAGAGGAATGCAGGAGATCGTGCAGATCTGGCTACCTCGGTGGCCCCGTACGTAGGCCTCATCCTAATGCAGTGAATTATTATTGATGGCTGAGGCAGTTCTGCTCTGTTGGTGAACCAATAATGTCAAGGCAGTACCTGCAAGATTAATTATAGGAGAGAACAGGCTGAGGTTTCCCGGGACTGAGACATTAATATAGACTGAGCATTAGTTTCAGGGGACTCAACAGACAGCTGAACAAACGCCTCACACAATGTGATCCACACTAAATCCTGGCAGCTGTACCTTAGAGCACTTGGAAGTTAACAACAATTGTTGTTAACTGCGAGACACAAAGCATTATATTAAAATAATAATTTAAAAAACCTGAAAGTAAAAAACTGATACTCCGACCAGAGTTACAAATTCACCTGAGCTATATCCGTTGTGTAAATAGATGACATATTTGTGCACTTTCAGATATTGACGGTAAAATTCATAAAGAGAAGCTGAAGTGTGTCATTAAAGAGAATGAAGGAATGGTTACATTTTTAACCTCAGTGAAATTCAACAAGAAATTCACAAGAAAAGTTGCTACCAGTTTTTTTTTTTTTTTAATAATAAAAACCTTTGTCCTTGGAGTGGGTCAGATGTATGCTTCTCATTCACTGTATTTTCCAGGGTTTGAAGTACAGTGACTCAACTTCTTTCTGGCTTGAAAGTGAAAGTCGCTCAGTTGTGTCTGGCTCTTTGTGATCCCATGGACTATAGAGTCCATATAATTCTCCAGGCCAGAATACTGGAGTGGATTGCCTTTCACTTCTCCAGGTGATCTTCACAAGGGACAGAACCGAGGTCTCCCACACTGAAGGCTGATTCTTTACCAGCTGAGCCACAGAGAAGCCCTCTCTTGGTTTGCCTCAGTGATTAATAAAATCATATACATTTTACTCTTAAACTGCCCAGTTGGGATGATATGGCCACTCTAGTTATAAAGCATATGGAGCCTGAAGTAGTTCCTCTTGGTCGCTAAAGCAATCTTTTACCTCAGTATTTTATTTGCTTATGATATATGGGTATTTGTGCACTTTCAGATATTGACAGTAAAATTCATAAAGAAAAGCTGAAGTGTGTCATTAAAGAGATCGAAGGAAGGGTTACATTTTTAACCTCAGTGAAATTCAACCCATGGCTTCCACTTAATTTTGTCAAATTACAGTTATGTAATTATATTAAATATATGTATGCAAACACAAAACACAAGCTCACATTATATTAGCAAACATTTATTCAGTCCTTACTCTATACCAGAAAGTTGTCTAGACTTTGTAAATATATATATTATTTTAATCTCTTTATTTAAAAACATTTTTATTGGAGCACAGCTGCTTTATAATGTTGTGTTAGTTTCTGCTGTACAGCAACGTGAGCCAGCTATAGGTATGTGTGTGTATATATATATATATATCCCCTATTTTTTGGATTCCCTTCCCATTTAACACACTACAGATCACTGAGTACAGCTCCCTGTGCTATCCAGTAGGTTCTCATTAGTTACCTGTTTTATACATAGTAGTGTATATATGTCAATCCCAATCTCCCAATTCATCTCATCTCTCCTCCCCTCACCCTTGGTGTTTTCTACATCTGTGTTTTAATCTCTTTAATACATTTTAACTCTATACATATTTTATTAAAAGTTACAGCTGAGACAACTTGCATAGACAAGCTGTTTTGTAAACAAGGTTAGATGATGAATAAATAATAGTGCTCGGATTCAAATCCAAAGCACCTCTGGCCTCAGCAACCAGTCTCTAACCAGAAGACATGCTGCCTTGTAATGCATGCATGTGTGCGTGTGTGTGTGTGTGTGTATGTGTGTGTGTGTGTGTGTGTGCGTGCTTGTATCTGGCAAACACTAGAAAAAAACCATAGGCTTATAACCATATATTGCCAATTTTCTCATTGTAACTGGAAGGCTTTTTTATATTTTAATACAGAACAATTATCCAAAACTAATTTATGTTGAGAATTAATACTACTCTCCACTTTTGCCTATTCTCTTCAAGCAGAATTTCTCCCTATTCTCTCTTCAGCAGGAACTGATAAAGAATTTAAGATGGATTTCAGCTATTGTGTTAAAGCTTCATGACTGTAGAGTGTGTGATAGAAGTGAGTTATCAGGCATCTCTGCATGAGGAAAGACAAATGTCATTGTCAACCCTAAATAGACAGGGAGGAACACTCTGCTTCTGAAAGAACTTTAATTCCAAGTAACTGGAAGGACTGCATTCATATATATGTATAGATCACCTATCACTGGCACTCCTGTTGGGAGTGTTTCAGTATAAAATTTAGAATTTAAAAGTGCTTGCAATCTGAATGCACTATGTAACGTTATAGAGTTTAAGATGATTTTAAATTATAAAAGAATACAATTTTAAATCATTAAATAAAACTTTATCCATTGTTATTCTTTGGCATAAATAAAACATAAGAACAAAGACCATGCCCGCTGCTAACAAGATAAAATAAGAAACAACCATTATCTTCCCTGGTGCCTTCAGTTCAGCTCAGTCATGTCCGACTCTTTGCGACCTCCTGGACTGCAGCATGCCAGGCCTCCCTGTCCATCACCAACTCTCAAAGCCTACTCAAACTCATGTCTATCGCGTCAGTGATGTCATCCAACCATCTCATTACCTGATATTTCCTTCTCCCACTGTCTTCAATCTTTCCCAGCATCAGGGTCTTTTCCAATGAATCAACTCTTCGCATCAGGTGGCCAAAGTACTGGAGTTTCAGCTTTAGCAGTATTCCTTCCAAAGAACACCCAGGGCTGATCTCCTTCAGAATGGACTGGTTGTATCTCCTTGCAGTCCAAGGGACTCTCAAAGTCTTCTCCAACACCACAGTTCAAAAGCATCAATTCTTCGGGGCTCAGCTTTCTTTATAGTTCAACTCCCACATCCATACATGACTACTGGTGCCTGCTGCTGATGCTAAGTCACTTCAGTCGTGTCCGACTCTGTGCGACCCCATAGACGGAAGCCCACCAGGCTCCCCTGTCCCTGGGATTCTCCAGGCAAGAACACTGGAGTCGGTTGCCATGTCCTTCTCCAATGCATGAAAGTGAAAAGTGAAAGTGAGGTCACTCAGTCGTGTCCAACCCTTAGCAACCCCATGGACTGTAGCCTTCCAGGCTTCTCCATCCATGGGATTTTCCAGGCAAGAGTACTGGAGTGGGGTGCCATTGCCTTCTCCGACTGGCGCCTAGGTCAATTCAAAAGGGTAAGTTAAACAGACAGTTTAGGAAGAAGCTTTAGCTCTTCTATGACTGCCTACAGGGAATTTCCATGTCAGTAGACAAAATTATCCTGTTCAACCCCATGGACTGTAGCCTTCCAGGCTTCTCCATCCATGGGATTTTCCAGGCAAGAGTACTGGAGTGGGGTGCCATTGCCTTCTCCGACTGGCGCCTAGGTCAATTCAAAAGGGTAAGTTAAACAGACAGTTTAGGAAGAAGCTTTAGCTCTTCTATGACTGCCTACAGGGAATTTCCATGTCAGTAGACAAAATTATCCTGTTTCCATTCGCTCTTCATCCCCAGTACACTCAATTATTAAGTGCACATTGTTTCAGACACAGATCAACACTGGGTTTGATGCTTGGATACTACAATGAGTGAGACAGACTAGATCCCTGCCTGTGTAATGTATATAGTCTTGTGAACAAGAGACACAATAATTATGTCAGTAAATTGATAACTGAGAGAGTTGCTGATTCCTTTTCATTAGTTCATACCTTAATGCCTTTTTTCTTTTTACCTCACTGTCATCTGTAGTTTCTCTTATATCCTTCTGAAATCAGTAAAGAGGCCATTGAAATTTTCAGATTTGATATGTAAAACCTGAGGGAATTTCCTCACTGTTGATTCTCTTCCTTTTTTCCCCTATGACATCATCAAAGATGAAAAACATGTTTAATGCATATTTTTTATAAATAGTAGCTATGAAGTCTTTAATACTATTTCTCAGATTTCTTCATCTTATATAGTTAGCTTTCTGAAACGAACTACATCTTCTGCTATGTTTTTTTAGGGTGTTTTTAGCATTGAGTCTATGTCTTTATATTTGTATCCAAAATTTATATAAACTTTTTACATCAAGATTTTCTCTGCTTGAATCATATTATTATTACTAAAAAGGGAAAGTAAAAGTTAAGTCGCTCAGTCGTGTCCGACTTTTTGTGACCCTGTGCCCACCAGGCTCCTCTGTCCATGGGATTCTCCAGGCAAGAATACTGGAGTGGGTTGCCATTTCCTTCTCCAGGGAATCNTTCTCTGCTTGAATCATATTATTATTACTAAAAAGGGAAAGTAAAAGTTAAGTCGCTCAGTCGTGTCCGACTTTTTGTGACCCTGTGCCCACCAGGCTCCTCTGTCCATGGGATTCTCCAGGCAAGAATACTGGAGTGGGTTGCCATTTCCTTCTCCAGGGAATCTTCCCAACCCAGGGATCGAACCCAGGTCTCCCGTATTGCAGGCAGACACTTAAAACCTCTGAGCCACCAGGGAAGCCCATATTAATGAATTATCATTAAAATATGCTTTTAAAGTTTGGATTCAGATACAATCTGTTGAACCAAGTTCACAACACACCATCATCATGGGACTATGCCACAAAACTCTCATTTTCTTTTGTTTGTTGGTTGGTTGGTTTTATTCACTTCATTTTGTATTTCCTCCCTTACATTTCCCTCCTCCACATACTCCATAGAAAACTATAATATTGAATATGGTAACAAATTTTCAGTATATGTTATTTTAAAGCAGACATTTATATTCAGTGCTTATATTTTAATAAACACAATGGAAATGTGTAATCAATTGCAAAATAATTATCTTTTTCTTCCACTTCAATTTACATTAAGTTTTAAAGATTCATATATATCACCTTATCCATATATAATCTCTTACTTTAACTGCTGCCTACTGTTCCATGGAGTGTAGTCATCAGAGCTAACTTCATTATGGGCTTGAGGGTTTTGCATTTCTGGATATTAAGAAGAGGTGGCAAGAATACATGGAAGAACTGTACAAAAAAGATCTTCATGACCCAGATAATTATGATGATGTGATCACTAATCTAGAGCCAGACATCTTGGAATGTGAAGTCAAGTGGGCCTTAGGAAGCATCACTGTGAACAAAGCTAGTGGAGGTGATGGAATTCCAGTTGAGCTGTTTCAAATCCTGAAAGATGATGCTGTGAAAGTGCTGCACTCAATCTGCCAGCAAATTTGGAAAACTCAGCAGTGGCCACAGGACTGGAAAAGGTCAGTTTTCATTCCAATCCCAAAGAAAGGCAATGCCAAAGAATGCTCAAATACCACACAGTTGCACTCATCTCACATGCTAGTAAAGTAATGCTTAAAATTCTCCAAACCAGGAGTAATCAAAAGACGCTTCTTACTCCTTGGAAGAAAAGTTATGACCAACCTAGATGGCATATTAAAAAGCAGAGACATTGCCAACAAAGGTCTGTCTAGTCAAGGCTATGGTTTTTCCGATGGTCATGTATGGATGTGAGAGTTGTTCTATAAAGAAAGCTGAGCGCCGAAGAATTGATGCTTTTGAACTGTGGTGTTGGAGAAGACTCTTGAGAGTCCTTTGGACTGCAAGGAAATCCAACCAGTTCATCCTAAAGGAGATCAGTCCTGGGTGTTCATTGAAAGGACTGATGTTGAGGCTGAAACTCCAATACTCTGGCCACCTGATGCGAAGAACTGACTTATTGGAAAAGACCCTGATGCTGGGAGAGATTGAAGGCAAGAGGAGAAGGAGATGACAGAGGATGAGATGATTGGATGGCATCATCGACTCGATGGACATGGGTTTGGGTGAACTTCGGGAGTTGGTGATGGACAGGGAGGCCTGGCGTGCTGCGGTTCGTGGGGTTGCCAAGAGTCGGACATGACTGAGCGACTCAACTGAACTAGAGTGAATGAAATAGAACACATCTTTAGTGAGGTGTCTGTTCAGATCTTTTGCTCCAAACTCCCCTATTTTCCAGTTGATTTGTCTTCTTACTTTTGAGATATAAGAGTTCTTTATATTGTTGCCATAGAAGACATTCATTAAAAGTGTATTTTGCAAATATTTTTGTTGAATCTGTGACTTGTTTTCCTTTTTAAATATATTTTGAAAGAGCAGAGTGTCTAATTTTGATGGCTTGTTATTTGTCGTTTTGTCTGATGATTATGCTCATTATGCCTTATATTAGAAATATTCCACGTTTTTCTGCATATTCCAAGGTGGTGGTTATTGTTTAGTCGCTGAGTTGTGTCTTGACTCTTGCAACCCCGTGGACTGTACCCTGCCAGGCTCCTCTGTCCGTGGGATTTTTGAGGCAAGAACATTGGAGTGGGTTGCCGTTTTCTTCTCCAATTCTAAAGTAACTTTAAGATTATTTATTCATTTTATAGTTAAATTGTATGTGTGATAGTGAGAATATAAGCTAAGGTTTAAGGTTCTTTGTTTCCAACGTGGATATTTAGTTATTCCAGCATAATTCTAAGACTGTGATTCTCTTGAATTATCTTGACTCTTGGTCAGAAATAAGCCACACACACATAGAAAAAGATACATATTTTAAAAAATGTGAATTCATATTGATAGGTTTAAATTCAGTCCATTAGCTTGTTGTAACACTTAAAATGTTTTTATTCCCCCATGCAACCTATAACTGTAACTTTTAACTTTGATTAACAGCTCTTCTACCTAAAAAAGTTGTAAGAAAAAGGTAAGTTATTTGTGTATCAATTTAAAAGAACTCTGAAATAACTATACTCGTATTACACATTCAAAATTAGTAGATCTGAAATGAGATTTAATATTTTCATTGCTTTTTGCCATCATCTTTTGAGCCTACTACTAGTATAGAAGATATTTGAGTTATTTGCTATGATTAGGTAAATACTATGTTAATACATAGTTGCTATAAGCACTTTGGTTGATGGCCTTAATGTTTTTACTGATCACACTTGTGTGAAAGTAATTTTTTCTAGTGGCTCTTACTCGTCAGTGGAGAGTAATGGAAGTCTACTCTGTCACTACTCTGTTTGTGAGACAGGTGGAGAACACTGACATTCGTTTCCATGCTGCCTTTAGGTCACTGCTTGCGCCTCCTCCAAGGCGAGCTCTGTTATCGCTCCCTACAGCAGAGCTGAGTCTTGCCTGTGCTTCCAGGTGGCGCTAGTGGTTAAGATCCCTCCTACCAGTGCTGGAGACACAAGAGATGAGGAGTCTTACCATCATGTTTTGTGAACATTCCAGTATACTACTTTTGTTAGGCTCCAAGGATTAACATTTAATGGCACTCTAATTTAAAATGATTGCCTTCTTTTCTTATGAGTGAGAGTAATCATGTAGAGACAAAGTATTTATTAAATGTTCTGGGGTTAGGTTAGTGGAATTTGCGTTACTTACCCATATCTAACTATTTGTTAATTCCTCAAGTTCAGTTCCTCTTCATGGCATTGTGAGCATGGGCAAGGAATTTGACCTCTGTTCTTCATTTATAAAAATCAAAAGTCACGGTACCTACCTAAAATGCTGGTTGTTAAATAAGGTAGTATTTGTGAAATGCTTGGCGTAGTTGCTCACTTCGTCCTGTATGTTATGTGTTTCATTGGCCAATTTTCTGTCTTCCCTAAATTATTGATGTATATAAAGTGTCATTGTTTGTTTTTAAGTTGCTTTCATTTTTATGATCTTTTAGTTTTATATATTCAGGATACTAGAAATTTGTAATTCAAATTCTGGGCTTGTTTTTTTTTTTTTTTGGTCATTTTCTTTTCTCTAAGATGTGTATGTGTTTGCCATATAAAGGTTTTGTGGAGTCAGATTTATTCGTGTTTTTATTTTTGGTCAGAGCTGTTAGGGAGCTGTAGGTTAAAGATTACAGATGTGAGAGGGCTCTTGGTTTAAGGCTTCTGATTCGTGTGTTTTTCCCTCGGCCCGAAAATGCACCGTAGCCTTGACCTAGTAGGGAGAGGGCACGTTGCGGGCTCAGGAATGCTTGCCTTAGGATAGCCTCTGAGGCTTTGCTCCTATATGTTGAAGATGGAGTTTAAAACATTTACCCTATTTACTGTGGATGGTGACTGCAGCTATGAAATTAAAAGACGCTTGCTCCTTGGGAGGAAAGCTGTGACAAACCTAGACAGCATATTAAAGAAGCAGAGACATCAGTTTGCTGACAAAGGTTATTGTTCAGTCAGACGACTTGGTCTGACTCTTTGCAACCCCATAAATTGCAGGCCACCAGGCTTCCCTGTTGTTCATTTATCTCCTGGAGTTTGCTCAAACTCATGTCCATTGAGTCAGTAATGCCATCCAACCATCTCATCCTCTGTTGCCCACTTCTCCTCCTGCCCTCTTACCTTTTCCAGCATCAGGGTCTTTTCCTGTGAATCAACTGTTCGCATCAGGTGCCCAAAGTATTGGAGCTTCAGCTTTAGCATCAGTCCTTCCAGTGAATATTTGGGGTTGATTTCCTTTAGGGTTGACTGGTTTGATCTCCTTGCTCTCTATAGTCAAAGCTGTATTTTTTTCCAGTAGTCATGTATGGATGTGAGAGCTGGACCATAAAGAAGGCTGAGCATTAGAGAATTGATGCTTTCGAATTGTGGTGCTGGAAAGGACTTTTCAGAGTCCCTTGGACAGCAAGGAGATTAAACCAGTCAATCCTAAAGGAAATCAACCCTGATTATTCATTGGAAGGACTGATGCTGAAGCTGAAGCTCCAGTACTTCAGCTGCCTGATGCGAAAAGCCAACCCATTGGAAAAGGCCCTGATGCTGGGAAAAATTGAGGACAGGAGGAGAAGGGGGCAACAGAGGATGAGATGATTGGATAGCAACAGCGACTCAATGGTCATGAATCTGAGCAAACTCCTGGAGATAGTGGAGGACAGGGAAGCCTGGCATGCTGCAGTTCATGGGGTCACAAAGAGTCAGACATGACTTATCAATTGAACAACAACCCTGTTTACTTCGTAACATTGAGTAAGGAAGACATTGTGTAATATTAAGTATCATGAACAAAAATTTCTTTAAAATATTTGCTTGGCAGAGACCAAATCATGGAGGGCCTTGGAATACTGTTATCTGTCGCTGTATAAAAATGACCATGGGCTTAATGGGTTAGAACAGCACCCACTTGTAGATGAGAAGTTTGGGCTGGCTCAACAGTGCTTTTTGTGCAGGATCCCACAGTGCTCAAAATAAGAGATCTATCAGGCTGGGTGTTTATCCAGAGGTTTAGGAGGAATCCTCTTTTAAGCTCACTTAGCTCATGGGGGCAGAGTTCAGTTTTGTGCAGTCTTAGGACCAAGGTCCCCATTTCTTTCTTGGCCATTGCCTGGGGTTCCTTTCCGCTCCCTGGGGCATTCTCTGGTCTTTGTATGCGGCTTCTTTCATCTTCAGAGACTTCATTGTGGTGCTGAAATCCTTCACTTGCTTTGAATTTCTCTGACTTCCCTTTCTGCTACCAGTTGGAGAAAAATCTGTGCTTTTAAGGAATCATGTGATTAGACTGCGTGGTGCGTGCTAAGTTCCTTCAGTCGTGTCCGGCTCTGCGCTACCCTGTGCGCTATGGCCTGCCAGGCTTCTCTGTCCATGGTATTTTCCAGGCCAGAATACTGGAGTGAGTTGCCATTTCCTACTCCAGGAGATCTTCCTGACCCAGAGATCAAACCCAAATCTCTTGTGTCTCCTGCATTGGGAGGTGGATTCTTTACCACTAGCGCCACCTGGGAAGCCCGGGAATGTCATTTATCATCTTCCTGAACACGGTATTAGGGTGGGCTTACTTCCTTAGATGGCTCATCCTATGCTGATTCTTACTGGCTTAGTTCTGGTGTCTAGCTTTACTTATTTTTGTTTGGTCTTGAGGCTTGCCTGTTTGCCCACGCTGTGTGACATGTGGGATCTTATGTCCCTGAGCATGTGCCTCCACGGTGGAAAGGCAGAGTCCTAACCACTGGACTGCCAGGGAAGTCCCCTGAGTTTTGCCTTTTTCAAGCTGTATTTTTTACTTTTGAGCTAAATTTGCCATATCTCAAGGATTTTGACATGTTTCTTATTTAATCACTTCAAAAATAATATATATATTCTTCTGATTTAAAGGCCATCTGCTGCTACTGAAGAAAGTTTTCAGTTTTTCTAGTGGATGGATAGATTTCAGGAGTTTATCCTTATATTGTGAATTTATAATTATTAATGTGTTAGGTTTAGGACATAACCGCTTAAAAAACAAGACCTAGGAAATACCTAATTTTTTGAATTGGTTGAATTTTATTATAGCCATATATGAAGGTGAAGGTGAAAGTTGCTCAGTCGTGTCTGACTCTTTGTGACCCCATGATTGTAAAGTCCGTGGAATTGTCCAAGCAAGAATACTGGAGTGGGTAGCCTTTCCCTTCTCCAGGGGATCTTCCCAACCCAGGGATCGAACCCAAGTCTCCCACATTGCAGGTGGATTCTTTACCAGTTGAGTCACCAGGGAAGCCCAGATATTGTGAGTTAAAAAGAATTCTGTGTACATTTAAATAGATTGTATATTTACTATTTTTGGAATTTGGAGATCTATCTATGTGTAAATTGGAATTAGATTTTACCATCATTAATAAATTATCTTGATTTCTGAGAGCTGTGTTAAGTCCAGTCTATTTATATGTTTCTATTTAGCTTTACTGTTTTTTGTAAACAAATTTTTATTGTGGTATTAAAACTTTTTTTAAAAAGTTGAAGTTAGCTTTATCAAGGAAATTCATTGGGCATGTGAACTTGAATGACTTTATTCTTCTGTTGAGATTTTCACTCTAACATTAGACTCATTTAATGTGAACTTTATCTTTGCCCTGCTCACTGCTTTTTGACTTGAACCCTGTTTTTATGATCAATAATTGCTACACCTGCTTTTGTTTTGATAGCAGTTGTCTGCTGTTTTCCCCTAGCTCATTATATTTGAATATCTTGTTACTGTGCCTCATTCACATTGTGTGTATATATATTTCTACACATAAATAAAAGCTTTATGTGTATTTACATCTAAAGTATGTGTGTGCACTCATGTGTATATAAAGTATCCTTTGCACATTTTGAAAGTTTCTGGTTTTTGGGTTCCATGGTGGCTTAGTGGTAAAGAATCCACCTGCCAATTCAGGAGACACAGGTTTGAGTCCTGATCCGGAAAGATCCCACGTGCTTCGCAGCAGCTAAGCTCCCGCCACAGCTACTGAGCCTGTGTTCTAGAGCCCAGGAACCCAGCGACTGAACAGCCCGTGCCCCACAACCAGAGAAGCCACTGCAAGGACAAGCTCCCACACCTCAACGGAGAGTAACATTTTTCTGTGGAAGCTCACGCTCTCCACAGCTAGAGAAAACCCCGAGCAGCAACCAAGACTCAGTACAGCCAAAAATAAATACATAAAATTACTTTTTTTAGAAGTTGCTATTTTTTAATAGGGACTTGAACTTCCCTGGTGGCTCAGAGAGTAAAGCGTCTGTCTACAATGCAGGAGAACCGGGTTCTATCCCTGGGTTGGGAAGATCCCCTGGAGAAGGAAATGGCAATCCACTCCAGTACTGTTGCCTGGAAAATCCCATGGACAGAGGAGCCTGGTGGGCTACAGTCCATGGGGTTACAAAGAGTCGGACACTTTCACTTATCCTATTTACATTTATTATCTAAATTTTACAGTAGTGTCTCAGGTATTAAAATTTTAGGTTCAAATAATTTTTTTGTAGACTTTGAAAGATAACTGCTCTTTGTTTTTGTATTTAATATTGCCAGTGAAAAGCAATGCCTGATTCTCCTTCCTTTGTTTTCTTTTTGGTGGGGCTACTAAAATCTTATCTATTTATCTTAAAAATTTTGCTAGTGTTTCTAGATGTAAGACATCTTAGTTGGAAGCTGGTCTTTGTTTGGGCAGGTATTTTTTTGTAGTGATACAGATATCAGTGGAACAGAAAAAAATTGGCTCTTGTCTTTCAGCTTCCTCATCTATTAAATGGAAAGTATGCTTAATGTTACCTCTGATGTTAGATATTATCATAAATTTTCTTCTAGAGTACTTTGACTATAATTGTTCCATTTTCTCTTCTGGTACTCTCTAATAGACAGCCATTGGACCATTCTGATCAGTTTCACATGTCTGTTTTGTATTTTTTTCTTACTTTCTGTCTTCATTTTTTATTACTGACTGCATTCTGGGAGAATCCTAGTTGACTAATAAGAAGAAAATTTGGTAAAGGTTAAAAGCAGTTTTCTTCCTTAGAAAAAAAGCTGTGACCAACCTAGACAGCGTATTAAAAAAGCAGAGACATTACTTTGGCAACAAAGGCCCATCTAGTCAAAGCTATGGTTTTTCCAGTAGTCACATATGGATGTGGAGTAGACTATAAAGAAAGCTGAGCACTGAAGAATTGATGCTTTTGAACTGTGGTGTTGGAGAAGGACCTTGAGAGTCGCTTGGACTGCAAGGAGATCCAACCAGTCCATCCTAAAGGAAATCAGTCCTGAATATTCATTGGAAGGACTGATGCTAAAGCTAAAACTCCAATACTTAGACCACCTGATGCGAAGAACTGACTGACAGGAAAACATCCTGATGCTGGGAAAGATTGAAGGCTGGAGGAGAAGGGGACACAGAGGGTGAGATGGTTGGATGGCATCATCGACTCAATGGACATGAGTTTGAGCAAGCTCTGGGAGTTGTTGGTGAACAGGGAAGCCTGGCATGCTGCATTTGTGGGGCCGCAAAGAGTCAAACATGACTGAGTGACTGAACTGAACTGAAAAACAGTTTGGTATGTTGAAAACTAGTAGGATTTGATACTTCTTAGAGCACATAGACAATTATAGCAGTTGATATAGAATAAACACATGATAATTAATTGAATGAGCTTTTAAATATCCTGAAAATTTTTGTTAGTGCTTCATAATTCATCTTTAATTTCTGAAATTTTATTGATTATATTTTGTTGGATAGTATAAATTTATTTGGCAAGAGCCTTCCTTATTTTTATTTAGTGAAATTAAAATTTTGGGAGTTTCTCAGACTCTTTCTTACAGGGGAGAACTCTCTTGTAATATGAACTGTCATTTCTTTTCCGGGTGTTATAAGGGGGTTTCTTTATGCTTTGCTCCCTTCCAGCGGTGTGCATTCTGTAAGCACCTTGGAGCCACTATCAAATGCTGTGAAGAGGAATGCGCCCAGATGTACCATTATCCCTGCGCTGCTGGAGCAGGCGCCTTTCAGGACCGCAGCCACTTCTCCCTTCTTTGTCCAGAACACGTTGACCAAGCTCCTGAGAGATGTAAGTTTACTACAGATACGTCTAAGACTGTCTCTTATACACATCTAAAAAAGTAGAAAAAATTATTCAGGAATTTTAAATATTTTGAGTCAAATAAATTGTTTAATTGATAAGCCATTTAAGAGCTATTTATCTTACCTTCTTCTCACTAGATGTTAATTCACTTTGTAATTGTTTATAACTTGTTAGCTTATAATTTATTTGATTTCTGATGTGGTGTATGAGGGTGCTCATGTTTAGAGAAGTTCCTTTTGGAAATTTATTCTTTGACATTTTCTACAATTTTTCAGATGCATTTATTTGATTCAAAAAGATACATTACAGTCTATATAGAAAGTATATATTTTCTTTCAATGCCCAATGTCTTTCATTAACTGTGCTGTTATAACAGATGGGTTTGAAGCGTTCAGTTAAATGCAGCTAGTATTTTATTTCCCTTCCTTTATTCCCTGATATCTTTATATGTATTTATAAATTAGTATGTTGGATACATTCCAGATCTTCACATAGTAGTTTAGCTAATGTCATGTAATATTTTCCATTGCAAATATGGTTAAGAGAACATGTTGACGTTTCTAAAATGATACAGACAGTGGGAAAAGAATCAATTTAAATTATTTTGTTTCCTTATTATGCAGTTAAATAAAAGTCATTATATTTTATTTGCTGAAATTATTTTTAGAGCACAAGGCTTCTGTACAACTTACCATGTGCTATAAAAATAATGGAGATTCTAGATTTTAACAGTTTAGCAGACTTATTTTGTGATGTTAATGAGTTAAAAGATTTTTAGTGGTTGACTGGATGTATACATTTTCCTCCTTCAGTATTATCTTGCGCTTTGCAGCGTGACTCAAGGATACTCCGATTACCTAAATGCCATATGTGTCTTTAACTTTGAGTTCTGTTAATGTAACTAACATGTTTAGATGCCACTGGAGGGTATGACATAAAAATATATTTAGTTTGGAAAAAGCTGATTATTATACTTTATTTCTTCAGTTTGTTTAAATGCAGTAATATCTTTGAGTACCAAAGGACAGCTGAAATGTGTGGTTAGTCTCTGAACTTGAGGACATTATATAAAAGTTAAATGTCACAAATATAGCTAGTGTTTGAGTTATTTGGGCTTCCCAGGTGATTGAGTGGTAAAGAATCTGCCTGCCAGTGCTGGAGATGGGGTTCAATTCCTGGGCTAGAAGATCCCCTAGATAGGAAGCCGCAACCCACTCTAGTTTTCTTGCCTGGAAAATTCTATTTAAAGAAGAGCCTGGTCGGCTCTCGTTTCTGGGGTCTGAAAGAGTAGGACACGACCGAGCCACTGAGTGTGCACACATAAGTTACTTAGAAGCTGCAGCTATCTTGTTGTCTGCAGCCAAAATGTGTAGAAGACACACCAAGAGGCAGTTAGTGTTCTTACATTCAGTTAGTGTGGTGGCTTGATGGCTACGAGCAAGAGTTTGATGGCATGTGATATCTTATGTAGATTTACGTGCAAGATATTGAAACTATTTATAACTTAAAACCTATTGTATTCTCTAATTGACTAGCAGAATATAGAATCAGTATATTAGCATGTGAAGATATCCACGGTAATGTTAGCAATTTTACCCTGTTACATGAGGCTTAGTTTTACCATATATTGTTTCATTTGGCTTCAGTTATTTCAGCTCTGCTATTACCAAAAATGTAGTTCATTTAGTGTACATAAATATGAACATCAGTTTACTAGTGCCTTTCTATGTCAGGCAGTATTCATGGTGCTAAGAATACAAAATAGTACAATCTGCTTGCTCTACTCAAGGATCTTGGACCAAGGTGAAAAAAGACCAATAAGCAATTACCTTGCAATAGCATAAACGCTGAAACGGAAGCATATGGCAGCTACGCGTCTCCTACATGCAGAGGAGATTTTATACTGTGTGATGCAGGCCACCTAGCAGACTCCTGATGCCCAAAGTGGGCTTGGGAGGATGAGGATATTTATTGGTTATTCTTAAGGAAAGCTGAGGAAGTACTTTGGCGCAGTGGTAATCATGCTGGCTTGTTAACACATTTCGCGTGCCCTCGAGTTCCTCTGCTGTCTGTCTGAGACACTTCTTTGGCTTTACCGCTTGCGAGAGAAGAGGCAGATAGCAGTGGGGAAGGCAGAAAGTCAGAGGACTTAATGTTCCTCACATCTCCAACTTTGTAAGGAGACTCGAAACTGACTTCTGCAGTGAAGCGTGTAGACTTGTATGTGGGCCTTTAACAATGTAGTTGCCACTCATTGGCTTATTCTCTGGTGCACTGATTGACTTCATACTGATTGCTGTGTGTGCTCATGCTCAGCTATGTCCGACTCTTGCGACCCCGTGGACTGTATCCTGCCAGGTTCCTCTGTCCCTGGAATTCTTCAGGCAAGAATAGTGGAGTGGGTTGCCATTTCTTTCTCAAGGGGATCTTCCCAAGTCACAGATCGAGCCTGTGACTCTTAAATCTTCTGTATTAGCACGGATTCTTTACTGCTCGTGCTACCTGAGAAACCCCATATTGATTTTTAGGCAGGGTGAAAACAGTAAGAGATTTTGTAACTAGTTTTTCTCTGTTTTATCTGCTTATTGATGGGGTTTAATTACCTGTTGAAAATAACCCTCAACTAGAAAACTGCCCTTGTAATAACCATATTATTAATTTTTTAAAGAATGGTAGTTGTATGTTTTTGACAGAGTCAGTAGAAAAAAAGTGAAATGCTAATTTTCTAAACTTGATACAAGGATGAACATATATTAAACCAAGCACTGAATGGAGACCTTAGATTTTACCACTCTCACTGATTCTTTATTTAGTATTTTGCAGGCTTCAAAGTGTTTCACTAGTAATGTACAGGGACTTCTTAAAATCTTCCTTGCCCCACATTTGGATTTTGCTTTTCCGGGTGTTATAAGGGGGTTTCTTTATGCTTTGCTCCCTTCCAGCGGTGTGCATTCTGTAAGCACCTTGGAGCCACTATCAAATGCTGTGAAGAGGAATGCGCCCAGATGTACCATTATCCCTGCGCTGCTGGAGCAGGCGCCTTTCAGGACCGCAGCCACTTCTCCCTTCTTTGTCCAGAACACGTTGACCAAGCTCCTGAGAGATGTAAGTTTACTACAGATACGTCTAAGAACACTTACCGATGTAGTTGCTTAAAGTAACAGATGTTGTAAGTTCCCTAAGTGTTACTCTGCTTGTGGTAAAAGGTAGTATCATCTAATACTGAAAGAGGTCTTCAGAAGAGATCTTTGGGGGGTGAGGGGAGCGAGGAGCCAGGGGAGAAATCTGTTATCAACAGTATCATTGATGATATATCCAAAAAGTTATTTGCTTGAAAATTCAAAGATAGTTTGCATGTTTTGTTTTTTTTTTTAATTCTTATTTTAAGAATCTACTGTATGCAAATAGATTTGCTGAGTATATGGTATTTTGATATGTACTATTAAGTACTAATAGGTCATTTAAAATATTAAAATGTCTTTAATTCAATGTCTTTTACACTAAAAAAGAAAAAAACTCCCTAGTTGGAAATTTGGAAGATGGTTCACTCAGGTGTTGTTTCAGGATGTATGTTGATAGGATCACTGAAACACTTTGGAGCATCTTGGAAAATGTGTGGTCCTGATATTCTGTCAGTGCTTCTTCTTGATTCATCTATCTTGGTTATGGTTATCTATTATCCTCAGTTGTCTTTTTTTCCCTTTCTTTTCCAAACAGTATTTAATAATTAGGTGAAAAGGTTTAAGTGTTTTAAATTTGTGTTATACAGAAAATTACAGCTCTTTTCCTATCCCTTTCATTAAATAGAGATCTTACTCGTTTCTTAGTATATGGATTTCCAATGAGTATGCATGTTTTGGGTTCTTTTTTCCCCCTAGTAAATTGAATTTCCAGTCTGCTTGTGAAATCTTTGTAATTCAGTCTTTTTTTTTTTTTTTTAATGTCATCTCTTAGTTATCTGTTAGTTTTTACTTGTTTCTTAGAATGTCGATAAAGGCTTTTTTCCTATCTTTTCCAGCTTTGTGAAACATAAATACAGCTACCTCAGGCTTAAACTAATCTCAAACACAGTTAGACTTCATAGTCATTATTTTTTATTTGTTCAGTACCATAATTTTATCTTTAGTTATTTTGTGTCTACATGTATAATCATATTGCCCTTAATCCCGTACAGGCATAAATTGTAGGGAAGGCAGACTGAAATGTCAGATTGTATTTAAGCTAATAAGGAATTTAAACTTTTAAACATGTTTTGGATTATACACTGGTTCATCTGGGAGAAAAAGAACATTCATGCACAGTTACTATTATGGGTGTTGTTTATTTTAAGACCTCAGGAAGTGAATTACTTCCCTAAGTGCACAGACTGTGATGCCAGTCATCAGAGTTGATTATATTCTGGGTGTTAAAGTGTTATCAACACATTTTTCCAATTGAATAAAACAATTGTGGGTGTGTTTGAGAATTTTTATTTAGCCTTTTGTGCATCGTCATGATTTAGCCCTCACTAAACAGCAGGCAAACTTTGAGAACTGAGGTGAGCTGGTTTACTGTCAGGCGCCATGCGTAGTTCCTGCTGCCGGCATAAACCTCAAAAGATGCACTGAAAGTGCTGGTGCCTCCCCTGGGCCCAGAGCAGACTTACAGAGACTCAAGGTGAGAGAATTTGGCCAGTGGTGAGAGAGAAGAGGGAGAGGCCGGATGGGAAGGTCACGGTGAGGTTGGCTCCCGGAGGAAATGCACGGCCTGCGCCTGAGCCGCACACGGGCTGCAGGACGCCCCAGCAGCCAGTGTGAAGGAGGGCGCCCGAGCAGTTGCCTGACGTGTAGTGATAATTCACTGAGGCTGTGTGTACACGCTACAGGGCAGTGAAAATCTGTCTCACAGTAGCTTAAGTAGATCCCACAGGGCAGTTTCTTGTAACAGCCCTCAATATAAGTCAGTGGTGTAAAACCAAAGCCCAACTGAGCAAATTCTGTTCCTTGGGGATCTTCAACAATGCAGCCTAAAGACACAGCGTTTTGACTGTCTGTTTCAATGCATGGATGTAAAGAATATTGCCAGTAGACTTTTGCAGGAATACACAGACGAGGTAATAATCTTATAAAATCTTTCATTTGTATTTTTAGTTGTCCTAGTTGTCTGTCACAACATGAAGCACTTTTTATGTTTTAAAGATGGGGATATCTTAAATGACAGTGTTGTTATTAATGTTTAAATGACAATCAGTGAAAATCATATAGCCTTGTACCATATACATGTATATGTATATGAATTACTGTACTAAAAGGTAGTTCTTTCAGCTCTTATCTAAGGCTCCAGTTATGGGTCTGCACCAAGTGTAATACTTGGTCCTACTGGCTAAGCTCAGAGCTGTGTGCAGTGGTAGTGAACTGAGTTAGTAGTATGATATCTTTTTAAATCTAAAAAACACATGGACCCCCCAAAAAAAAATAGCAGCAAAGAGAGCGTCTGTGAGCAGGACCGAGCCTTTCATCAGAAAATACTTTTGGGTGCTGCTTCCTGGAGACATGCTGGTCAGGACTGTCACCTTACTTTCACGCTGACACCAGTGTCCACTAACCTAGCCTGGAAATTTTACACTAAATATCCATTTAGGAGACACAGCACATGTTTTTCCCAGGTAGTATTCTGCCCCTCAGGGAAGCCTGAATGGCAGAGAGCCAGCTGTGCAAGATCAGAGGAGAGAATTTTCCAGGCAGAGCGAACAGCTACTCTGCAGGCCACGTGGTATGAACTTGGCTGATTGTGGAGTAGGCAGGAGTCAGTGAGCTCCGTGTCTGCCAGGTTCAGAGTGCAGAGCACGTGCAGGTGGATGCAGGCCTTGTGAACAAGCGAAGGCATTTGAATGTATCCTGTCTGCCGTGAGAAGTCTTTTGCAGGGTCTGAACCTGGGAAGGATGCACCTCAAGCCACTTTGCCTCTCCCAGCGTGTTTACTCAGCTGTAGCTTCTTCTACTTCATTTTAACTCCCTAGCTAATATCTTTCTAGCTGTGTCTCCCTTGACACCAAGTCCTGCAGCTTTTCTGTTCCCTTAAATCTATCAGCCCAGCGCCCTTTCTTTCTTCCCTGCCTGCCTGCTGTGTGGGCCACCCTCTCTGGACAACATCCGTGGTTTGTTTTTCTTTCTGGAGATTGCATATTGATAGGCAAATCACCCTGCAGTGTCCTCCCAGGGATGAAAACCTAGATCGTAGAAGTTGCAACGTTGATGGAAGCAAGAGAGCTGTGCTGGTTTAGTCCTTTTCAAATTGACTGTCTGACGATGCTTTCGCTTCTGTTGCTCTTTCTTCCTGTGTGCTATCTAGGCTCTCTTAAGCAGTGGTCTCCCCTTCCAGTTTGACCATGGTTAGAGATCCAGATTTAGGCTCCACTTTTTTGTCTTTTCCTCCATTTCTTCTCTTGTCACCCGGCTGTCACTTAGGCAGTGACGTGTCCAAAGCGTGCCCTATTTCTCCCCCTCTTTTCTGGCTCCCCCCACGTCATGTAGCTCCTCCACGCCTTGCCTGTGCCGGCACTCCTCCTCCTACTTTTGACCATTCTACTTTTGTGCATACTCGGATATTCTTTGCCTTCTTTGCCCTTCCAGTGGGCATCAACATCTTTGAAGAGACATTGACCTGGATTTTACTCCTGCCCTTCCTTCAATTGTCTTTAGCTTTAGTCTATTCCGTCTGTTTTGCTTTCCCAACTGCTTAAAGAAAATGTTCACTTAGTCATTTGATTATTGCTTCAAAGTTAATGCCTCTGTGACTTTCAGACATACATGCATGTATAAGTCAGACATATACTTACGTCTGACATGACACACTACCCAGTAATATCTTCTTATGAATGACCTTCAAAAGGCCATTTTAATATTTCTACAGATTTCTGTATGTTCTCACAGGTTGAACAAGTGGTTGGAAACAACTTTCTTCTGCTATTGTTTTTATATAATGCTTAATAGATCTTTTATGCTGAATATAATCATGTGGAATTTTTTGGGGGGGCCCCATTTATTACATGAGGCATACTAATCAAGCAACATGACTATTGTCTTCAAGGAATTGGTGGAAAATGCCATAGAATAAAAGTAATCCCTGCCACAGTGATGCACACAATTATCTTGTTACAGAATGAGCTTTGATGTGAGCAATATATGTAATTTTAATTTTTCTAATAGTTATGTTATATTTTTTATTTGAAATTAATCTTAACAATACATATTTAATCCAATGTATCAAAAATGTTAATATGTCAACTTGTAATCAATAAAATTTTGAGCTATTCACAATGATATTTTTTCCTGTTAAATCTTTGGAATTCGGAGTGTGTTTTATGTAAAGCACATGTCAGTTTGGACTAATCACGTTTCCATCACCCAGTTAGCTATATGTGACTGGTAGCTCCCAGGCAGGTTGAAGTTGCAAAGTAGCAAACTCTAGAAGTTTCACAGGATCAACTGAGTATCTGATAGAGTCCAGTATTTGCCACAATTTCTGTACGTTCTGAGGGTAAGAAGAATCAAAGGTTAGTTTTTAAATGTATTTGAATGAATTAAATATGGCACTCTCTTTTAGTATAAGAGAAATAATTTGCTCTTTTTTGTTGCCATTTCTATAGAAATGAATTAATATGTGTAATTTTCTTTTTAAAAGTAATGCTTTCTTTTAAATATCTTATAATTAACTGGATTATATAATAATTTCTTCTAAGCATACGGGGAAGGAAATAGTCAACAACCAAATGGGCATTTAGGTGTGGTAACATTAGATCGTCAGGGTTTATGTCTGAGCAAGAGTTTTAAAGGCCTCCTTGGAACTGGCTTGCAGTGCAGCAAGGGAACACGGTTACAGGCAGAAGAAACAGGATGTGTACAACCTCACAAGGGTTGAGCAGTCTGTTGTGTTGTGTTTTGTGTGCAGCAGACTGCTTGATCTAACCAGGAAATAGTGAGTGTTCTGAGATTTATCTGGAAAAGGAGAGAAGGCTCCCCTTCCTTTTTTTTTTTTTTTGCCTCAAAACCTCAAGAAACTTGTGTTTTTTTTAAGGTGAGAAAGGAGGCACTGATCAGGTTTGAATTTAGGCAGGGCATGACAGTCGCAGAAGGTTGCTCTGGATGTGTGGCTGATGAGGAAGAAGGTCAGAGCCCGAGGCAAACATTCCATTCAGCAGGCAACTGCTGTTATTAATACCGAGACAGTGTGATGGACTGAGCTGTACAGATAGATGGAAGAGGGGCATATAGAAAGCTTACTCAGTAAGAACTGGTGTCCATTTGAGTGTGTTGGGTCAGGGACAGGTTTATGGTCAGCAGTGACACTAACGCTGCTTCACCCAGCAGGGCTGGAAAGGAGGGAGAGGTTTCGGTTTTAAAAGTAAGTTTTATACTAGAGGTGTAGAGATTGGGTGTTTTTAGAACATGTGGCTATTGAAGTCCGGAAAGACTTGAAAATAACATTTGAGTGTTAGATAGACGTTTGGGGCCAGTGATAAGTGGAGAAGGCAATGGCATCCCACTCCAGCACTCTTGCCTGGAAACTCCCATGGACGGAGGAGCCTGGTGGGCTACAGTCCATGGGGTCGCTGAGTCAGACACGACTGAGTGACTTCACTTTCACTTTTCACTTTCACGCATTGGAGAAGGAAATGGCAACCCACTCCAGTGTTCTTGCCTGGAGAATCCCAGGGATGGCGGAGCCCAATGGGCTGCCACCTGTGGGGTCGCACAGAGTCGGACACGACTGAAGCGACTTAGCAGCAGCAGCAGCAGCAGTGATAAGAGTTCTGACAATTACGGTGTTTTTATGGTGTAGAAGTTGATGTGATTACAAAGAAAAAGCTATGGGGGATTCGGAAAAGAGGAAGAGAATGGACTCCTGAGAGCCTCCAGCGTTTGGAGGCCTTGTGGAGCTACAGAAGGAGCACAAGGGTTGAGCTGGAGGCATGGAAAGCCTCAGGAGTTGTCAGGAGAAAGCGGCCATCCTATAACTCAAGGTAGGACGCTTCAGTGTGAGTGATTACCAGCTGTCAGTGCTGCAACACGGCAAGAAAGGTAAGGCCCGAGGAGTTACGGGAGCTTCCCATGAGTGGTGGGTGAGCAGCCGCCAGGCCCGGCTTACATCTCCAGGCAGCCCAGGGCCTGTCTGTGCACTGCCCTCACACTGCAGGTTTTGATATTTTTAACCATTCTAAAAGGACTCGATAAACAAGAGGTCTGTATGCCAAAGACTTCTACAGCCCACAAGACCAGCTGCCAACTAGCTCCAGGTGTAAGGAAAAGGAACAGATCATTAACCGTTTCTAGACTGGGGGAAAGGAAGGCACATAGGAAGGACTCGAAGCCAGAGAGGACTGACCAGATCTTCAGAAAGCAAAAGAGAAGAAAATCCTATGTATGATTTAAAACAGTCCTCAGACAATCAGCTGATCAGACCGTTTAGTTGAGAGCATACTAAATGCAGTTACAGGCATACTCATATATATCACCAAATTGGTATGATTTTAGAATTCGTTCTTTTCCTTATTATATTGTAATATGCATGAGTTTAATTTTGTGCTTGGCAAGGCAGTTTTTTCTTTTAGATGGTACAAGAAGTGTTAAAAAGTGCCATTCCTTTTAATCCACATTTAGTGATAGATGATGTTGATAATTATATAGATTTTTAATGTTTTGTTTTACAACTGGCAGTTAATATACATCAATATAGAATTAGTATATGAAATAATGTATTTGTGTATGAATATGTAGCTTCCATCATTAATGTTCTCATATATTTTCCAGTATTAAAAAACCATTATTTGATTTGAATAAAAGTTAGTCTGTTTATGCTTAAGAAGCATCTTAATCTACTTGATATTAGCATTTCTTAATTTTGTCTCTTACTTTATTTTGTTAATTTCAAAACCTTATGTATAACATCCAGATAAAAATGTTTGTTTTTGCACTGCAACGCGTCTCTCAGTTGATATTTTCCTTTTTGATTCTTTTCAGCAAGTATATATTGAACATTAACTAGGTGCCCAGGATTATCATTGGTATTAGGGATATAAAATAAGAACTGCATATGGTCTCAGGTAGATGTAGGCACAAATAATTGCAAAACTATATGATTAAATTTAATGTGACTAAAATTAGATTAAAGATAGTATAATGTTTTTATTGAGACCTTATTCTGATTGGATATCAGTTCAATGGGGATAATTTCACGTGTCTGAAAGATTTACCATGAAAATTCCCTTCGAGTGATTTTTTTTAAACTGTGAAGTCAGAGAAATATTAAATTCTTATACAACAATTTCGTTGTTTTACTGTTAATTATAGCAAAGGAAGATGCAAACTGTGCAGTGTGCGACAGCCCGGGAGACCTCTTAGATCAGTTCTTTTGTACTACTTGTGGTCAGCACTATCATGGAATGTGCCTGGATATAGCGGTTACTCCATTAAAACGGGCAGGTTGGCAATGTCCTGAGTGCAAAGTGTGCCAGAACTGCAAGTAAGTTTTAATTTCAACTCAAAGGTGTGTATTGAGTTTAAGACAGACCCTATTATTAGGTCCTAAAGGTTTGTGTAAATATGGTAAAGGTTGTTCATGCTGCAGCTGTATTCGTTCACGCTGACTTCATCATTTCTTTAAAACTTGCTAGGTATTTATTAACTTATATTACTTTGAAACAAGTCTAAACAAAAAATAATTTTAACAGTTTAAATTCCTGGTTGCCTAAAAAGCCAATTTCAATTTGCCAACAATTTTAAATGAATGATTTTAACAATTAAAAGTAAACATTAGAAAAATAAAGCAGCTTCCTCCCGACCCCGCCGCCCCTTCTTCCTGAGGGACACTGGGGGTGAAATTTAATAGGAAAATAAACCACTCCTATGCACAGTAGTTATTAGAGTGAGCCAAAGAATTGGTGACAAGTTTCAGTTTCTATTCCAGGAGGAACAGTTGATACTAAATCTACTGTTTTAAAAGAAATTTCCATCTATCTGAAAGGCAATTAACCTTCACTGTAATCCTGAAACAAAATGTTGTATAGATGTACATGTTTGCAATGGGGTTATCTTTTCTGGTTTATTTAATTCCATCCTTTGATCATTGCTCCAGTCTTTTCTGTGATTTTTTTTTCTCATGCTACTAATTAATTAGCATGATAATTTGGGGATGTTACCTCCATCTACAGCAGTCTTCAAATTATTTACAAGCTGAGAACTTTTATAATAAGGAGAAATGATGCTCACCATTGCCATGTTCAGTCTGTTTTATTTGTAATTTAATTTGACAACAATAAGCATCAATATCTTAGAATTGTGTGGAATAAATAAGACCAGGTGAAAATATCAGTAAACACTTAGTTGACACCTTGTATGCCTAGCTTCTTGAGAAGGAATAAGAGAAGGTGAAGAAAAGAGTGATATTCTTCTAGGATCTTTCCACATAGCTGAAGAGATACAATGTGCAATTTTACATGTAGAGTTTGTTAAATAAGAAATTACTGAAGGCCAACTAACCGATCTTCCTTTTTACTTCTGTTTATCCCCAGGTTTTATTCAGCGGTTCCTCTCTCAGCTCTTCTTGCATTCCCTAGTTTTTCTTTTCCCCTCCTCTTGAATTAAATTCTTAGTTTCTGATAGGGATGAACAGTCAAGAATCAAGGCAGAGACTATGGACAGGACAAGGGCCCAATCTTCAGGGTAAAAAAGTGTTCAGGGAAAGATTTTAGGTTTTTAATTACAATTCGTAGTAATTATGACAAGATTATTATTCTTGTATCTGTTATTTAGCATTTATTATTTAATGGATGTTCTTAGCTCTTCAGCCAGAATTATATTTAATTCTCATGGTAATCTTTGATTTTCATTCACATTTTGTACTTAAAGCCAAGAGGACTCAAGTCTGAGTTATTCAGGAGTCTTACAGCTAGAAAAATAGAAGTCTGAATGCAAATGTAGGTCGGATCCAAATTTGATCCTCTCTTTGTTATATCACACTGTTCTTCCAGTTCACCGTGCCAGGATTTGTTCCTTGCCATGCAGCATCACCTGTTGGTTACAGCTCCTTGCCCAAAAGAGGATGGGTATCGGATGTTTAAAAAATAAAGATCAAAGTCACTCATCTTGCCTTAACCCCTCCTTCTCTGCAGGAGTCCTAAAATGACCAAAGCAGGTTCACCATAGGTGAGCGTTCAGTAAGGATAATCCTTTAGAGACCCTTGGAAGACATCTGTCTCATCCTCTGGAGGGTTTGCACTGTCATTATCTGGGCATAGGCAAAACTGACACTGAGGGCATTTATGAACTGGGCAGTTCCCAGGACAGATTCTTCTCATGATTACTTATTTCACAAACATAAGTTTAAAGATAAGGCATCATTAATGCTATCTTATTTTTTAGACAATCGGGAGAAGATAGCAAGATGCTAGTGTGTGATACGTGTGACAAAGGGTATCATACTTTTTGTCTTCAACCAGTTATGAAATCAGTACCAACCAATGGCTGGAAATGCAAAGTAAGTTGTTTATTTTTTTAAGAAAAATATCATCTGTATGTTTTTTTTTTTTTTTATATCGAGCAGACAAATCAGATACCTATTCAAATCTGTATATTTCATTCAACTTACAAAAAATTTAATTGATGTATAATTGATATACACTAAAGGGCACACATATAAAGTCTGTAATTTAATTAGACACACGTACACTCCTGAAACCATCATCATCTTCAAGATAATGAACAAATTCACAACCCCTAAAAGTTCCCAAGTGCCCTTGGGAGTTCCTCCGTTCTCACTGTTCACTACACTGCTCCCTCTGATTTTCCAGACAGTTTGTCTCACCATAGATTAGTTTGCATTTTCTAGAATTTTATGTAAGTGGTGTCATAAAATGTATACCCTTTTCTTTTTTTGGGGGGTGGGCATTTTTTAAAACCCAACATAATTATTTTGAATTTCACCCATAATGTTGTACATACCAGTAGTGATTCCTTTTTATTGCTGAATAGTAGAAGTACCAGAATTTGTTCATTGAATCACCTAGTGGTGAACATTTGGGTTCTTTACAGTTTTAGGCCGTTTTCAAAAGTGCCACTATGAACCTACCATCTAACATATATCTATATGGTACTTCATGGCTAAGGAATTGTTTCTGAATGATTCACCTTTAATCTTTGAAACCCTTTGAAGTAGGTGGTATCCCTGTATGCAGATACTAAAATAGGTATATTTTAAAAATCTATTAATTTAAAATCCAGAAATAAAGCAGAGTATATTTGGCTAGATTGACTTTTAGATGATTTTACTGTGATTTCACATGTATATATATTTGTGTGTATTTATGTATAAAGTTGTATTAAATATTTGGAATCATTGTATATGCATTTGTGTATTGTTCCTCCCCCATAGTAGTTTTAATAAGTGCTTATTCATTTAGATCTCTGTTGTTTTTAGATGTAAAGTTTTTTTCAGGTTTTGAGAGTTAGGATCTGCAGACATTTTCCCACTTTTCATTACTTATGATACCAGTCTTTCTGCTTATGCTTTTAATAAGGTGTATTTTCAGCTATTTAAATTTTTTTCTAGGTAGTCTTTCAGTCAGTGATTCTCCCCAGTTCCATCTCTTTGTTGCCTTTGCATCTTTATGACCTTGAAGTGCTGCGTTCTGAGTTTCCCTAAGCTTCCTGAGGAACTTAGGGAGGCTGTGTTGTCTGAGACTAAATGCTATAGACTAGCTGAGAGCTCTACCCACTGGGCAGTTAGTATAGTACTAGATAAAAACAAATTGAGATTTATTTGTTCATGGAAGCCAAAATATTCACATTCTTAAAGTGAAAGTAGAAGATGAGAATAACTCAGGTTTACCTTTAATTCCCAACTAGCTGAATAAAACTGTATTTTGTTAGGAATATGTTTACAAACATTATTTACTTTAACTTTTCTTTGAATGTTCTCTAGGATGAGTCAGTCATAAAAATAGTTACTTTACTTCCTTTGAAATCTATAGGGTAAACTAATAAATTTAGAACTGGTGAGGGACTAGCAATTAATTGAGTTACTAATTTGCAGAGGCAGAAGAGAGACTAAAATTCATGTTTCTTGTATTACATTTTAATGCTTTATCCAATATATTATGCTCCCTGTGCTATCATACTAACTTGAGCAACAGAGGAGTACTTTTTTTCCTTAATAAATTTAGAACTGGTGAGGGACTAGCAATTAATTGAGTTACTAATTTGCAGAGGCAGAAGAGAGACTAAAATTCATGTTTCTTGTATTACATTTTAATGCTTTATCCAATATATTATGCTCCCTGTGCTACCATACTAACTTGAGCAACAGAGGAGTACTTTTTTTCCCGGGCACGAAGCGGGGCGGCTTGTGGGCTGGGCTCGTGGGATCTTCGTTCTCCTGTCAGGGATTGAACCCATGCCAACTACATTGGGAGCATATTCGTAACCACTGGGCCACCAGGGGAGTTCCAAGGAATATTAGTCTGATTTTCATCTATGTTAGGATTTGGACCCTAGAGAACTAAAGACTCTCTAGATCCATTGGGCATCTCTACATACCCCCTCAGGCTGAAATTTTTTAAAAAAAATTATTGTAGTCTTAATTTCACAGAGTAGACATGAAGCTAGGCATAAAGTTCTTTGATCTATGGTAATTACACTGGCTTAACTTAGAAAATAAATATTAATTTAATCTAAAATAACTTTGCTTTTTAACTACATTGCCAAGATGTGGTTTAATAGAATGGCATTCTTTGTCTTTCATAATGTTCATACAAAGAATGCCTTTTGTATAATAAGTATTTGTATAAAAGTAGTTTGATAAAGCCAGGACTGGGTTTACTGGTTCAGAGTAATCAGACCTCAAAAGTGCCAACCAGCAATTCCTTGCACGGCAGATGTAATGAATAAAATGATACTCAAGAACTTAAGAAACCTTTTAGTTCACAAATGCACTGTAATGGCACAGCTGAAATCTGTAGTAAACGGGGGTATTAATTCAATTGTTTCTAAAACGCAGGAGTTTCTCTTTATAAATTACCGTGTGTGCTGTGTGCGGTTCCTATTGTCAGGTGATGTGTGAAGAATCCCCTGGCTCCACGGGTGCTGCTTCCTGCTGCCCGAGCAGCTTCCCTGTGCGGTCCACAGCTTCATTCTTGCTATGCAAAATCTTGCATCTTTCACACGTCTTAGAGAGCACTTGGGACTAACGTGACAACAAATACAAATGCTAAGTGCAGTTGAAGGTGCGAGTGTTAGTCGCTCAGTCGTGTCCGAGTCTTTGTGGCCCCATGCATTGTGCAGCCCGCCAGGCTTCTCTGTCCAGGGGTTCCCCAGGCAAGAATACTGGAGTGGGCATCTATTCCTTGCTCCAGGGAACCTTCCCGACCCAGTGCAAGAGACGACCTGGGTCTCTTGCAGTGTAGGCGGATTCTTTATTTCTGAGCCACCAAGGAAGCAGTTGCATTTTATATTAACTTTTTAAGAAAATTGAATGATTGATTAATTATCTTGCGGGACCCTCGTTCCCGACCAGGGATTGAACCCCAGCCACTTGACCGCCAGGGAATTCCCTGTATTTTTTAGAGTTAGCAATTCCATGAAAAATGTCAGGTTCTCACGAAACATGTAGACCGCAAAGAATACACCTGCAGTCTCCCTTGCTGGGGCGGGGTGGGCGGGGCGTTGCGGGGGCGGGGCGGAGACAGAGGTGGTCGTTGGGAGCCGAGGCCTGGCAGGTTTCCTGGAGGAGGCGCCTTCGCGCGGCGCTCGCAGGCCTCGAGGTGGCGCCAGCCTGGGGCTGCTTCCCGAAGCTGCCTGCGGGGACGCGGTGCTGGCCGGTGGTGCGGTAGGTGTCGGTGGTCCCTCCTCGGAGAGTCTTGGAAAGGGCGGCGATCCTGCCGGTAGGTTCCCGGGGATGGGGCCTGGGTGGGGCGGTGGGAGGAGGCGCCGGGGGTCCGCGCCCCGCTCCACCCCGCGGGAGCGCCTGCACCTGGACCTGCCGGCGCGCCCCTGGCCCTGGGGTGTGGGGCGTAACAGGGCGCGGCAGAGCCCGCGGGTCAGCGCGCTCAGGTGTGGTCGCCTGGGCGACCCCGGGGCGGAGGAGGCTCGGGCTCCCGCAGCCCGGGAGCAGTTGCTTCCGGGCTGTGGGCAGGGGCGCTTCCGCGGGTTGTCCCGTGGTTTGGTTCGGTTCCGGGTTGAAGAAAGAATTCTGCGTCGGATGCGTTTGTATGTTTATCCTTAATCTCCGCCACCGCTCTTGTTTTTACTTTTCTGAAATAGGAAGTTGAATTCGTCATCGCTTCCTTCGCTTTGCTAAGGAAGAGATACTTCAGACTATAAATTTACCTTTGCTTATAGCTTTGGCTGCACTCAAATTTTTTGTACTGGTAACTTTAGGCACATTTATTTTTTTAGGTTGTACTTAAACATGAGATTCTACTTTGTGTTAAATCAGATAGTTTCGCTACTGTAGCTTTATGACATATTTGGGTGCCTTCCAATGGTGACGTTTTAAACTTGTAGTATTTGTATTTATTAATTAGATGAAGCTCTTTCCCCCTGTTTTTGGCTGTTTGATTCAACAGCATATTGAGATGTAGTTACAATTGACCACTATCAATTTCTCCTTGCATTTTGCCCTTTTTTTTTTTTTTCCCCCTTCAAAAAACTATTTTCTGCTGGTTATTAAGGAGGTATGTCAGGTTAATGATGATCTGCTTTTTTATCAGTGTAAAACTGTACTCTGTATTCTGTGTATGCCCTCTTTTTGGGAGGAGGGAACCGGATATTTTGCTTTGCTTGACAATATGGTCTTGCGGGATTTTAGTTTACAAGTTGAATATGATCTTTTCACATCGCTTTATTGGACCCTTCTCTGTCATTTTAACTGTACCTTTTGAAGGGTTTGATAGTCAGGCACTTAGATTAATGGATGTAATTGAAATGCTTGGCTGTTTTAAGACAAGTGTTCTTTTAGCTTTCCGTTTTTCAGTTCTTTTTATTCCATGCAATGATTGCAGTTCAGAATCGTATTTTACTAATATTAAGTTATAAATGAAGCTATAAAGTTTTCTGCTCCTGTTTCCCATTGAAAATGGAGAAATCAGAAGTTTTCTCTGCCTTCTGTCTTAAGTTAACCTAGACTGTAGACCACATCACTTTCTCTTTGGCGAGGGGGTCGGGTGGAATATTCTCTCTCGTTTTCCAGCGTCATCTCACCACTAGTCTTTTGGAGACATGGTTATGCACCTCTATTTTTAAAAAAATCTTAAATTTTCTGGACTCTTAGAAACCTGAAAGAGACTATTGCCTTCCACCTATGACACGAATTTCATCTGGCAGAGTTTTGCATTACAACTTTTTTCTTTATATTCTGGAAGCTTTTTTTCTTTCCGTGTTGACTGTTGTCATTCTCCTTTTAGGTCCAGTGGGAAAGATCTAGAGAAGTGTTGATTAAATTCACCTTCTTTCTTTTTTAAAAACATATTTACCTTCTTTACGTTCTCTTTAATAACCTTTAGTAGCATCTAGGTAATTTTGTTTCCTGTTTTAAATCATTATTTTCTTTGTCGTGGTTTTCATTATCTTAGAAAATGTGTCCAGAATTCCGAGTTTGTTTCTGGAGGCTGTTCTCTGGCTTCCCTTTATGCTGCCCTCTTACTGATTTGTTTTCTGTAATTGCTGCTGGTTTTCACGTGGCAGAATTACTTATCCTGTTGAGAATATGAGTAGATAGTGCAGTGTGTTTTCTGTTCTGTGGAGGTATTATAAAGTGATTTAAAAGATTAGGCAGTGGAGTCAAATCTCAGGTTTTTCACTTAGTAAATACAAGATCTCTGGCAATTTATTTGACTTCTGTAAGCCAAGTTTCATTCTGTAGCTAAAGTCCTTCCCTCAAAGGGGTGTTGGATTCAGTGAAATGATTGTAAAGTGCTCAGCATATTGCTTGACATAAGTGCTCAATTATCCTGGAGTTTTTCATAGGAATACTTATCCTCTGAGCAGTTTGAAGAGTGATACTCTTTCTCTACTGTTGAATTCTTCCATATTTGTTTATAGTCTTGAGTCAAATTCAGACACTGGTGGAGGCTGGAGGTACAGGGGCCGCCAGGTGTGCCTTCCTGGGGGGGTCAGTCTAGTGTGCTGTTTGAACTGAGGTAGGGATGCTCCTTGCAGGATCTTGTATACTAGTCATTGTCCCGTAGCTTTCTTTTCTCTGTTTCTCTCTTGAGAATGCCAGTGTGTTGGTATATGATGCATTTTAAAAGGCTTTATTTGGGAGTAATTTCAAACTTAAAAAGCAAGAAAAATAAAAATAATGCCCGTATGCTATTTACCTGGATTCTTTAGTTGTTGGGATTTCAGTAGGGTCGTCATGGCCTTTGTCCATTCTCCCTCCTCCCTGCCCGCTCCACCCTGTGTATTAATTTTTTTTTTCCCTGAACCATTTGAAGGGTGAGTTACACACACCATGTTCCCTTTACCCTTAAGTACGTAAATGTGTATTTCTTAATAATGAGGATATTCTTATATAATCACTGCACTATTATCACTTCGCATATTTACATCAATCTAGTCTACCCTTCATATTTCAACTTGTCACTTGATTTAATGTCCCATGCAGCGTTTGCCTCTTCCCTGTAGGCTCCAGGATCTAGTCTGGGGTCAGGTGTTCCGTTTAGTTGTCATGTTTCTTTAGACTTCTTTAATCTGGAAAGTTCTTAAACCCTCCTTTGTCCTTTTGATATTGACAGTGTTGAATAATAGAGTTTTTCCTTGCATGCCTGGATTATTTGTTTGTTTGATTTAATCACAAATGGAACTTTGCTCCTTTTGTCTTTGTCTGACATCGTTTTTGGCCAGAAGATTGAGCAAGTCTGTGCCCTTGGCAGGCCCTCCCCTGGATGCACCTGGAGCTTCCCTCTCCCTCACAGGCGATGTGAGTTCTGAGCATCTGATCAGGCTGCTGTCAGGGTTCTCCACTGGTTTTTCCCTCTTGTGTTATGTGAGGAGACCCTTGACCTTGCAAATACCTTATTGCTCCTCAAAATTTTCTCCAAGATGATAGGAACCAATGCCTGATGCAGTGTTTTAACCTGTTTTTTGTAAAATAACGCTTTTCTAAGTAAATGTTTACCTGTCAACCTCTGCATTCTATTGTAATCCAGAATCCGCCCGTCTTTCACATGTTAAAATGATTTATATATTGTCAGTACTGACTCATGAATTCTTGTTGTTGCCAATAATTTATTACTGTACTTGATTTATTTTGTGCTCAGATTGTTCCATTTTTGCCTTTGGTGGTCTTTTCAAGCTGGCTTCTGTGCTTTTGTTAGATGTCCTCCCATTTATTTGAGCACTTCACTATATTGGGGCATAGCAAGACATTCCAAAGTCCTCTTACACCTTCCTGCCCTGGACTGGGTCGTCCTCCTTTCTGTAACTAGGCCCCACTCCTCTAGTGGAGGTGGCTGCTGGGCGTACTCACTGCTCTGTGGGTGTGTGCTGCTGGGTCCTCTCAGCAAGTGAGGCAGGAACTACATGCCTGCACACACACTTACATGTGCGTGCATGTGTACAAGTACACACGTAAGTGTGTGTGTACTCACATATGGGCATCATTTATAAATGATGAATTTACACCAGTACCCCGATGCTGATCCCTCCTGCCAAGTCCCTCGCCTTCCCTCATGCTCACGTATCCATTCTCGTATAGTGTCTAGTGAGGATCCCTGTGCTTTGCCTGGTATTCTTGGAAGTGTTTTTAATTTCTCATTCTTGGCTTTTTAGTTTAAAAGCACATAGGATATTAACATTGTTTCAGAAACTTTTGGTTTGTCCTTCCTGTGTGGGTTTTTTTTAATGATAATCAAATAGGTTTCCCTTTTCTACCCTGAAGGCAGCATATTATTATATGTGCTCTTTGGCATGTTACTTTTTTTACTTATTATCTGGAATTCATTTCAGTTTATAGAAATCTTCCTCATTCCTTTTTTTTTTTTTTTTTATATTTGAAACACAGTTTTTCAACCTGTGTTCTATGCTTCAATATTTAGGTCGTTTTTCTAGTATTTTATATTAGAATGATTCTGTAGTCAGTAACTGTGCATGTGGGTTTTTGAATTGTTGGGAGCAAATCTCTAGAATAAATGGCTAGAAGTGGGTTTGTTGGCTGGGGTGGGAGGATAAATGCATGTGTACTTTTGTTTGGTATTGTCAAATTCTCTTTCATGGGACTTGCGTCAGTTCCTGCTGCTGCCACTCACTCGTGAGAGAAGTTCTTTTCTACATTCTTGTCAATAGGGTGTCCTATTTGGCTTTTTGATTTTTTGCCTGTCTTATGAGTGAAAAATGTTACCTCAATGTAGTTTCATTTTCATTTCTCTCGAGTGAAGTTGGCCACGTTTTCTTATGCTTAAGGGTCATTTTCACCCCCTTTTATGAGTAGCCTTTTCTTGTGTTTTGCGTGTTATTCTTGAAGACTTTGACCCCTACCCCACCCCAATTAAGAGTTCCTTATATAGTCGGGATATAAGGCCTTTATCTGTGTTGTATGATGCAAGTATTTTCTTCCAGTTTGCCTTTTGACTTCGCCTGTAGGGTGTTTTGTGTGTGTGTGTGTGTGTTTGCCATGTAAAAGTTTATTTTTATGTAGTCAGATTTATCAATCTTCTATTGCTTCTGGAGTTTTTAGTTAAAATTAGAAAGCCTTTGCCTATACTGAGGTTATATGACAGTTCATATGTTTTTCTAGTTTCTGCATTATTTTTTTACGTACGACTCTCTAATCCAGTTTTGTAGTATCCCGCCAGGCTTCTCTGTCCATGGGATTTTTCTGGGCAAGAATACTGGGAGTGGGTCATCATTTCCTCCTCCGGAGGATCTTCCAGACCCAAGGATGGAACCCACATCTCCTGCTTTGGCAGGCAGATTCTTTACGCCTGAGCCACCTGGGAAGCATGTGAACTCTAGGCTCCATCAAGAATCTTACTGGAATTTTTATCAGGGTTACTTTAAATGTAATGTTGATAGTGACATCTTGATGTTAAGACATCCTAAGAACAGGGTATATCTTTGCATTTGTCCAGGTCTGGTTTAAAGTCTTCTAGGAATGCTTTCTAATTTCCCTTGTGTAGGTTTTAGACGTTTCTTTGTTGTTGCTCAGTGGCTCAGTCGTGTCTGACTCTGGGTGACGCCATGGCCTGCAGCTCGCCAGGCTTCCCTGTCCTTCACCATCTCCTGTAACTTGCTCACACTCATGTCCATTGATTGAGTTGGTGATGCCATCCAACCATCTCACCCTCTGTCGTCCCCTTCTCCTGCCCTCAATCTTTCCCAGCATCAGGGTCTTTTCCAGTGAGTTCACTCTTCGCATCAGGTAGCCAGAGTATTGGAGCTTCAGCATCAGTCCTTCCAGTGAATATTCAGAATTGATTTCCTTTCAGATTTAGGTCCAACTCTCACATCCATACACGACTACTGGAAAAACCATAGCCTTGACTAGATGGACCTCTGCTGGCAAAGTAATGTCTCTGCGTTTTAATATGCTGTCTAGGTTGGTCATAACTTTTCTTCCAAGGAGCAAGCGTCTTTTAATTTCATGGCTGCAGTCACCATCTGCAGTGATCTTGGAGCCCAAGAAAATAAAGTCTCTCACGGTTTCCATTGTTTCCCCATCTATTTGCCATGAAGTAATGCAACCGGATGCCACAATCTTCCTTTTTCAATGTTGAATTTTAAGCCAGCTTTTTCACTCCTCTTTCTCCTTCATCAAGAGGCTTTTAGTTGCTCTTCGCTTTCTGTCATGAGGGTGGTTTCCCCATCTATTTGCCATGAAGTAATGCAACCGGATGCCACAATCTTCCTTTTTCAATGTTGAATTTTAAGCCAGCTTTTTCACTCCTCTTTCTCCTTCATCAAGAGGCTTTTAGTTGCTCTTCGCTTTCTGTCATGAGGGTGGTGTCATCTGCATATCTGAGGTTATTGATATTTCTCCCAGCAGTCTTGGTTGCAGCTTGTGCTTCATCCAGCCTGATGTACTCTGCATATAAATTAAAAAAGCAGGGTGACAATATACAGCCTTGACATACTCCTTTCCCAATTTGGAACCAGTTTGTTGTTCTATGACCGGTTCTAACTGTTGCTTCTTGACCCATATGCAGGTTTCTCAGGAAGCAGGTAAGGTGGTCTGGTATTCTCATTGCTTGAAGAATTTTCCACAGTTTGTGGGATCCATACAGTCAAAGGTTTTAGCGTAGTCAATAAAACAGATGTTTTTCTAGAATTCTCCAGCTTTTTCAGTGATCAAACGGACATTGGCAATTTAATCGCTGGTTCCTCTGCCTTTTCTAAATCCAGCTTGAACCATCTGAGAGTTCTCTTAAGTTTCTTAAACATTTTCTCTCTTTTGTTGATGTTATAAATTGGACTTTCCCATTAATTATGTCTCTTAACTGGTTATTGTTTGTGCTTGTGAATTCTGTTGAATTTTATTGCTAATTTTATATCTTGCTATTCTGTTAAATTCTTTTATTGCATTTAAAATAGTTTCTCTAGGATTTCACGTATGCTGTCATCTACAAGTACTGTTAGTACTTCTCTTCCTTTTCTTGCCTCTGTTTTCATTTGTCTCAGTGTTTACACTGATTCAGAACCATGTTAAATAGTGGAGATAGTAGGCATCCTTGCTTCCTAAACCTTAGTGGGAATGTCTCTTGGATTCCCCAGTTAGAAATAAAATGCTGGCTTTTGAGTTGAAAATTGTGTGTATCTCACATTAAGGAAATACCCACGCTTTTTTATTGTCTGCAAGTTTGTTTGTTTTTTTTTTTAATTAGGAGTGGATTTTCATTTTATTGCAAAGGCCTTTTCAGCATCTAGTGAAATAATTTATCTTCTCAGACCAGTAATATGTTAAATTTTATTATCAGGTTTTTTCTAATATTTAACCATCTTTGCATTTCTTTTTAATAAACTCCATTTGGCATGGTTTTATTATTTTCTTAATTTGCTATTGGAGTTTGTTTTCTAACATTTCAGGGTTTTGGCATCAACGTATATGAGCACATCCGCTTTATAATCTGTATTCAGACTTTAGCAGATCTATGGCTCATGCTAGTTTCTCTTTTTTAGTGAACATCTCTTTTATATCAAAAGATAATAGCAGCTTAAAAAGAAAGTTCCTTTTTATTGGTGATTTAGATTGCAAAGTTGGGGTTGAGTAGTGAGCATCCCACAGTTGATGAGCCTTGTGCCCGGGATGTCAAGGCCACCTCGCTCACAGGCCCAGAGGCGGTGTCACAGGCTTCTGCCAGGCCTAACATCAGTAGTTCTTTGCTAAGGATGGTGCCACTCTCTGTGCTGGAAATATGAGCAGCCATATTGGATTTTCCTGCTGAGTGATTATTTTCATAATTTCAGACACCTAATCATTTGGAGTGGATCATCGTTGTTTCCTTAGCGCGAATTCTTCTTTTTAGTTTCTGAGCTACACATAAACCAACGGAATTCCTTAGCAGGGCCATTTTGCTTTCACAGTAGGGAGTTGAGCAGGACTTACTCAACACAAGCTGCTTCCTGATTCTAGATCGTGTTTCTTTTTTTGAAGTTTGGATTGCCATGGTTTTGGTTTTCTTCCTCCCCCGTTTATGTTTTCTTGGATGTCTCTATCCCCTACCTACACTTTCCAGGAAGTTTTAGTGTAAATTGAATGATATCAGATATTCAAAACAAGCAGCTTTTTCAAAAATATATACCCTAAATTTAGTGTCATAAAAATTAAAGTTTAATATATGATCTACAAATGTTTCATTGGTTTTTTTTAAAAAGATGTACACCAGAACTGCAGTACACATGCAGAACAAACTGTTTTTGTTTTCATTTTTCCTGGTGTTTAGAATTGCAGAATCTGTGTAGAGTGTGGCACACGCTCTAGTTCTCAGTGGCACCACAATTGCCTGGTGTGTGACAGTTGTTACCAGCAGCAGGAGAACTTGTGTCCTTTCTGTGGGAAGTGCTACCATCCAGAATTGCAGAAAGACATGCTTCATTGTAATATGTGCAAAAGGTAAGAAGATAGTTACTCTACTGAAGTATTTGTGTGTTCTTCTATTCATGTAGTCATCTGTTCTGCCGTATAGTTTGAAATCCAAGCTTTTGTCATTCCAGTAATCCTTTTAGTACTGATAGCTGTTATAGATGGAATTAAATATGTTTTGTATGAGTCTGAAAGACATGATGATGTAAGTGGGCAAAAAAATAAGACCAGAAGCAAGCATTGGGAGGAGGAAAATAAAAGAAAATAGTTTGAAAATGTGTTTTTTTTTTTTAAGTCAACACCTTTGGTGACATCCAAAAATGACAGCTCCTTTTTTAGAACCTTCGATTGCTAACCCCTCTAACCTCTCTTCTGTCACCATAGCCCTTTCTGTATCCATTGTAGTTTCATTTTCATTTCTCTCGAGTGAAGTTGGCCACGTTTTCTTATGCTTAAGGGTCATTTTCACCCCCTTTTATGAGTAGCCTTTTCTTGTGTTTTGCGTGTTATTCTTGAAGACTTTGACCCCTACCCCACCCCAATTAAGAGTTCCTTATATAGTCAGGATATAAGGCCTTTATCTGTGTTGTATGATGCAAGTATTTTCTTCCAGTTTGCCTTTTGACTTCGCCTGTAGGGTGTTTTGTGTGTGTGTGTGTGTGTGTTTGCCATGTAAAAGTTTATTTTTATGTAGTCAGATTTATCAATCTTCTATTGCTTCTGGAGTTTTTAGTTAAAATTAGAGAGCCTTTGCCTATACTGAGGTTATATGACAGTTCATATGTTTTTCTAGTTTCTGCATTATTTTTTTACGTACGACTCTCTAATCCAGTTTTGTAGTATCCCGCCAGGCTTCTCTGTCCATGGGATTTTTCTGGGCAAGAATACTGGGAGTGGGTCATCATTTCCTCCTCCGGAGGATCTTCCAGACCCAAGGATGGAACCCACATCTCCTGCTTTGGCAGGCAGATTCTTTACGCCTGAGCCACCTGGGAAGCATGTGAACTCTAGGCTCCATCAAGAATCTTACTGGAATTTTTATCAGGGTTACTTTAAATGTAATGTTGATAGTGACATCTTGATGTTAAGACATCCTAAGAACAGGGTATATCTTTGCATTTGTCCAGGTCTGGTTTAAAGTCTTCTAGGAATGCTTTCTAATTTCCCTTGTGTAGGTTTTAGACGTTTCTTTGTTGTTGCTCAGTGGCTCAGTCGTGTCTGACTCTGGGTGACGCCATGGCCTGCAGCTCGCCAGGCTTCCCTGTCCTTCACCATCTCCTGTAACTTGCTCACACTCATGTCCATTGATTGAGTTGGTGATGCCATCCAACCATCTCACCCTCTGTCGTCCCCTTCTCCTGCCCTCAATCTTTCCCAGCATCAGGGTCTTTTCCAGTGAGTTCACTCTTCGCATCAGGTAGCCAGAGTATTGGAGCTTCAGCATCAGTCCTTCCAGTGAATATTCAGAATTGATTTCCTTTCAGATTTAGGTCCAACTCTCACATCCATACACGACTACTGGAAAAACCATAGCCTTGACTAGATGGACCTCTGCTGGCAAAGTAATGTCTCTGCGTTTTAATATGCTGTCTAGGTTGGTCATAACTTTTCTTCCAAGGAGCAAGCGTCTTTTAATTTCATGGCTGCAGTCACCATCTGCAGTGATCTTGGAGCCCAAGAAAATAAAGTCTCTCACGGTTTCCATTGTTTCCTCATCTATTTGCCATGAAGTAATGCAACCGGATGCCACAATCTTCCTTTTTCAATGTTGAATTTTAAGCCAGCTTTTTCACTCCTCTTTCTCCTTCATCAAGAGGCTTTTAGTTGCTCTTCGCTTTCTGTCATGAGGGTGGTGTCATCTGCATATCTGAGGTTATTGATATTTCTCCCAGCAGTCTTGGTTGCAGCTTGTGCTTCATCCAGCCTGATGTACTCTGCATATAAATTAAAAAAGCAGGGTGACAATATACAGCCTTGACATACTCCTTTCCCAATTTGGAACCAGTTTGTTGTTCTATGACCGGTTCTAACTGTTGCTTCTTGACCCATATGCAGGTTTCTCAGGAAGCAGGTAAGGTGGTCTGGTATTCTCATTGCTTGAAGAATTTTCCACAGTTTGTGGGATCCATACAGTCAAAGGTTTTAGCGTAGTCAATAAAACAGATGTTTTTCTAGAATTCTCCAGCTTTTTCAGTGATCAAACGGACATTGGCAATTTAATCGCTGGTTCCTCTGCCTTTTCTAAATCCAGCTTGAACCATCTGAGAGTTCTCTTAAGTTTCTTAAACATTTTCTCTCTTTTGTTGATGTTATAAATTGGACTTTCCCATTAATTATGTCTCTTAACTGGTTATTGTTTGTGCTTGTGAATTCTGTTGAATTTTATTGCTAATTTTATATCTTGCTATTCTGTTAAATTCTTTTATTGCATTTAAAATAGTTTCTCTAGGATTTCACGTATGCTGTCATCTACAAGTACTGTTAGTACTTCTCTTCCTTTTCTTGCCTCTGTTTTCATTTGTCTCAGTGTTTACACTGATTCAGAACCATGTTAAATAGTGGAGATAGTAGGCATCCTTGCTTCCTAAACCTTAGTGGGAATGTCTCTTGGATTCCCCAGTTAGAAATAAAATGCTGGCTTTTGAGTTGAAAATTGTGTGTATCTCACATTAAGGAAATACCCACGCTTTTTTATTGTCTGCAAGTTTGTTTGTTTTTTTTTTTAATTAGGAGTGGATTTTCATTTTATTGCAAAGGCCTTTTCAGCATCTAGTGAAATAATTTATCTTCTCAGACCAGTAATATGTTAAATTTTATTATCAGGTTTTTTCTAATATTTAACCATCTTTGCATTTCTTTTTAATAAACTCCATTTGGCATGGTTTTATTGTTTTCTTAATTTGCTATTGGAGTTTGTTTTCTAACATTTCAGGGTTTTGGCATCAACGTATATGAGCACATCCGCTTTATAATCTGTATTCAGACTTTAGCAGATCTATGGCTCATGCTAGTTTCTCTTTTTTAGTGAACATCTCTTTTATATCAAAAGATAATAGCAGCTTAAAAAGAAAGTTCCTTTTTATTGGTGATTTAGATTGCAAAGTTGGGGTTGAGTAGTGAGCATCCCACAGTTGATGAGCCTTGTGCCCGGGATGTCAAGGCCACCTCGCTCACAGGCCCAGAGGCGGTGTCACAGGCTTCTGCCAGGCCTAGCATCAGTAGTTCTTTGCTAAGGATGGTGCCACTCTCTGTGCTGGAAATATGAGCAGCCATATTGGATTTTCCTGCTGAGTGATTATTTTCATAATTTCAGACACCTAATCATTTGGAGTGGATCATCGTTGTTTCCTTAGCGCGAATTCTTCTTTTTAGTTTCTGAGCTACACATAAACCAACGGAATTCCTTAGCAGGGCCATTTTGCTTTCACAGTAGGGAGTTGAGCAGGACTTACTCAACACAAGCTGCTTCCTGATTCTAGATCGTGTTTCTTTTTTTGAAGTTTGGATTGCCATGGTTTTGGTTTTCTTCCTCCCCCGTTTATGTTTTCTTGGATGTCTCTATCCCCTACCTACACTTTCCAGGAAGTTTTAGTGTAAATTGAATGATATCAGATATTCAAAACAAGCAGCTTTTTCAAAAATATATACCCTAAATTTAGTGTCATAAAAATTAAAGTTTAATATATGATCTACAAATGTTTCATTGGTTTTTTTTAAAAAGATGTACACCAGAACTGCAGTACACATGCAGAACAAACTGTTTTTGTTTTCATTTTTCCTGGTGTTTAGAATTGCAGAATCTGTGTAGAGTGTGGCACACGCTCTAGTTCTCAGTGGCACCACAATTGCCTGGTGTGTGACAGTTGTTACCAGCAGCAGGAGAACTTGTGTCCTTTCTGTGGGAAGTGCTACCATCCAGAATTGCAGAAAGACATGCTTCATTGTAATATGTGCAAAAGGTAAGAAGATAGTTACTCTACTGAAGTATTTGTGTGTTCTTCTATTCATGTAGTCATCTGTTCTGCCGTATAGTTTGAAATCCAAGCTTTTGTCATTCCAGTAATCCTTTTAGTACTGATAGCTGTTATAGATGGAATTAAATATGTTTTGTATGAGTCTGAAAGACATGATGATGTAAGTGGGCAAAAAAATAAGACCAGAAGCAAGCATTGGGAGGAGGAAAATAAAAGAAAATAGTTTGAAAATGTGTTTTTTTTTTTTAAGTCAACACCTTTGGTGACATCCAAAAATGACAGCTCCTTTTTTAGAACCTTCGATTGCTAACCCCTCTAACCTCTCTTCTGTCACCATAGCCCTTTCTGTATCCAGTTTTTCAGTCATTATCTCTTTTCCTTAAATATTAATTAAGCTTTAAATTAGAGCATTTTATTTAAATATATTTATCAACGCAGATGGGTTCACTTAGAGTGTGACAAACCAGCAGATCATGAACCGGACCCTCAGCTCCGAGAAGAGTACATCTGTACGTATTGCAAACACTTGGCGGCTGAGATGGACCCCTTGCAGCCAGGTGAAGAGGTGGAGATGGCTGAGCTTCCTGCAGGTACTTGTGAGACATTTTGTTTTCTGTGATGATGTGCCAGGCAGCCACCAGCATATCACTTCAGTAACAGTGAGGGACTCCAGTTTCTGTGCAAGTGTTCTTGGTTATCTCTGAATCTCATGGCTAACATCTAATCTAGCTTTTTTACAACTGTTCACCTTATATTTTAATTACAAGACTAGTGTACTCTCCTGTTTTTTGGACCAGTAAGTGGAAGTTCCTTATTGTTTGGCTATATGACCTAATTTGCACTTCATATTCTAGTTTTATTTTACTCCAAACAAATTTCATGTAGTTTTACTAGTATACCATTGATTATAAATGTAATAGCAAGATTCTTAGATTGTAAAGGGAACAGACCTGCTAATCAGATTGGTTTTCATTTTCATCATCATGAGTGGCAGCGTCTATAAAAGTTCTAATTCATCATCTGCAAGGGGTTTAGGTAGACATATCTTGATTACTAACATTTTCTTTCTAGTATTCCATCATATACAGTTGTGTGATGTCCTTTTAAAATAGTAAAATGCAAGTAAAGCTTTTTAATTCGTTATATTTTCCATATTAGAAAAAATAAGATTATGTATTTGGTTCAAAGTAGAAAAATCTGAAGAATTCATGGCATTTTTAGTGATAATTTACTCCCATTAGAACAAGGGAATGATTGTTGACTTAGCAAAAACAGAAAAGCTCAATTCTAAGGTAAAGGATGAATCATTTTTTGTTAAGATTATAACAATGAAATGGAAGTTGAAGGCCCTGAAGACCACATGGTATTTCTGGAGCAAGCAGTTAATAAAGATGTTGCTGGTCAGGAGCCTGCACCTGGAATTGCTCCAGACGGTAAGGATGTTTTTGGTGATGGATATAGTCTGTTCTCTGAAGAAAATGTGTGTGTAGGGTGAATATGTGAACATATACTGAAACTTTCGCACCCTAAATAAAATTTTGCCAAGGCATCCTCATGTATTAAATTATTTAGAGAGGTGCCTTTTTAAGTAAAATAAACTTCATTAAATTTTTATAATTTATTACAGTTAATCAGGGAAAGGGCATGTATATATTATAGTTAGCTATAACCTAGACTTAAGTATATGCCTTGTTTAGGGATCAAGTGATTCTCATTAAGAAGCAATTTCTTTAGTTATATGATTACTAACTAGAGCTGTTGCTGATTGTGAGATGTTACATGCTGAGATAATGAAAGATTCATTGTTTCAGATTGTCTAAGCAGTCCTCTTGAGGATTATTTCAGTTATTTCAAGGATATTTCAGTTATGGTTTTTGCAATATTGGTAATAGCTATTATTGTACCTGAGGACCTGGAATTAATGAGAGATCAGGTTGGGAAAAAACCACTTATTAAATTTCATCTTTGTCTCCCCTCAAAGTCTGTGGGGTTGTGTGTGATACTGTATGTTATGTAGGTTGAGTTTATACATAAAAACTTCTCGAGATTTTTTGAGGTTAAATTTATATTTAACAATTCTCATTGAAAACTATACGTCATAAAAAGGGAAAGTGAAGAAAAATAAGACAAAACTATAATAGTCTTATAATATGCAACCAGATTCCTTGTTTCATCTTCATATCCTTCTTGAAATGAATAGTAGTAGCAAGATGTTTTATGCTTAAATTTGAAATTTGTCAGTAGGATAAATATCTTACTGAAAATATTGTTGAGAAAGCAGTGTTAGAGAAGTACAGAAATTTTGACTCCTATCTGGAGATCCCACAAATGTGTTATTCACAGCAGTTCAAGTCCATCCCGGAGAGCAGCAGAGGAGGAATCCACCAGGAAGTTGTGACGTGCGTGGGCTTCTCGTTTCCGGTGAGCAGCACGTTCGTGTTGTCCGAGCTGATTTATATCGTTACACCTTTATGGCCACTGTGCAGATTTAAGTCATTGTCTTCTCAGTTCATTTTTACAAATCAGAGAATTGTTCAGTACCAGAGAATTGATTACTTTTGCAGTATTCACATTTTGGTAGTTAAATCTGTGGTTCAGTGATCCTTTTTTTGTAAACAGTTGGAAGTGAATTTCTAAAGCAGAAATAGAGCATGTTTATGCTCTTAATCCTTCCTGCCTAGCTTAAAGGAGAAAGAACATACTCATGTTGCATGTGTCTCCCTTTACTGGTGAGACTTGAAGTACTTGGTCTCCTGGTAGCACAGCACGTAATTTAGGCATTCCAGATCAGTTTGTTTTACTGGAGTCATTCAGATGGTGGAACTTTTGGTTTAAACCTATAAATGTTTACTTCACTTATGTGTATTTTCTGTTTTAAAATTTTTTATCACTTTTAAAATATTTTTGAAGCACTTTTGTGTTTAAAAATTTCAGTATAATCAGATCTGTTACTTGCTGTTTTCTTTTCAGCTGTAGTCTTTTAATAAAGCGGGAATGAGAAGTGAGGTTTCATCACGAAAATTTCAAACATTAAAAATTTCAATCACCATGGTAAATGGTAAAGAAGGAAATTAGTATCCTTATTAATGTGCCTCAGAAATTAACCTTGATGGCTTTTGAAAGAAAGCTGTTTATCGTCAGTGCTCTCACTTAATAGAGCCACTTAGGGCTCATGTCAGTTAAACCTCTGACCTTACTCTTAAGTATATTGGGTTAAAATTTTAACACACTTAGTACCCTGATTTAAAATTTACCAGTCAGTGACTTTAGATACTTCTGATGTCTAGTTTTGTTCATTGATTTGTTAAGATAAGTCTCTTTGGTTATATAGATGATGAGGAAGAACAAGAATTATATCCCCTGCCCCCCACCTCGCCAAAAAAAAATGTTGACTGTGTTAGCAAGAATAGCTAAGCAAAGAAGCCTTTTCTGTCTGTGGGTATCACTCATTTTGGTCTACAGAAGCTTGTTAGATCTTGTGTCTGCTTATTGCAAAATCCTTTTTTAGACTAATCTTTACTCTTCAAACTTGGACGTATTGTGTAATATCACTGAGCCTCATTTTCCTAGCTATAAAATGAGTGTAATTTTACCTACAAAATTTTAAATCCTTTTGTAAGTGCTCAAACTGTAAAACATTATATATGTATAATTGTTATATTAGAAATTAATACTGTTTTAATATTCCTACCAGAAATTACCTTAAACTTTGGGGATCCTATTAAGGCAGTGTTTTTGTAGGTTTTCTGGTCTGATCTGTGACTTAATCTAATCCATAAACCCTGGTGTGTATTGACACTTATTAAACTTAATAATTGCCTTTCTTGATGAATACCTTCTGATTTAAGGCGTGATTTTAACCAAAAGTACTGTTTTGGAAGCCCTCCCTACCCCATCTTTTTTCCCATCCAAGCCTGTTACTTTTAAACCATGGAGCTACAGACTTTTAAGGCATTGATGCTTTATACCTACTCATAGTTAGGAATTTTAAAATTCATATGTACGTTAACATAATAGATATTCCAAATTTTCTAGAATCATCCCAAGATAAAATGGACCCTGAATCAGAAAATCAGATTTCTCAAGTTGATGGTGAAGCAGTGGAGATGTGTCCGAAAGTGGCGCGTACTTGTGACGGTCCAAGGGAGAACAGCATGGAAGTGACCGAGCGCGCTGACGCCCTTCCTCCCCAGCTGGTTGTGCTGCAGGAGGAAGTGCAGTCGGTGGAGGAGCCGAATGTGGTGGCGTCGCCGGAAGAGTCTCGGCCTCCCGAAGTCACCATTGAGTCAGTCATTCTCCCATTGGAAACCTTAGTGTCCCCAGATGGGGAAAGCACTTCTTTATGTTCTACAGAACATTTGGCTGTAGAAAGGGAACAGAGAGAAAACCCTGAGCCTTCTGCATTTATGGACTTGGAAGCGGCTCCTGCAGTTGAGTGTCAAGTGAAGGATGGCTTATGCCAAGAGGGCAGATCTGAAAAACTATCCTCTGAGACTGAGTCATCGTCTTCCTCAGCAGCGGACACAAGCAAGGCTCACGTGTCTTCCTCTCCAGCACTTTCTTCCGACTTGCCTTCCCATGACTTGCTGCACAGTTACCCTTCCACTCCCAACGCCTCTGTTGCAAACATCCTGCCAACCACGTACATCTCAGTCACCCCCAAAATTGGCATGGGCAAACCAGCTATTACCAAAAGGAAGTTTTCTCCTGGTAGACCTCGGTCCAGACAGGTATGGTGATTTTAATGATTCTGACAAAAAAAAGATGCTGGAGCAATTCTATAAAGTAAAACAGTGCATGCGTAGCTTTGGTTTCGAGGGCAATTTTCTTCTATCTTTAGGTGGAACTCAGACATAATGTTGATGTATGTGCTTTGGCCACTTAAAAAAAATACTATTAATGAAGACTAATTTATTGAGCTTTAAGTGATCTTTTCAGAATTTAAATGCAACCTATTAGAAACTACTAAAATTTTTTTTGCTTCTATGCTGTAGGAACAATAGAGCTTTAAAAAAGTAAGTTTTGGATATAGTGTAACATTTTTCCCCTCAGATGTATTTGTTTTATGGTTTCATACACAAAAAATTTAGGATTATACTGTTGATCTTCAGGAAATGAGAGTTCCACGATTATTCTGTAAAGTTTTGTGGGCTCTATCCTTTATGGGTACATTTCAGATATTTTTCAGTGAGACTTGAGTGAAACTGCAAGGCAAAGTGAAGATACTGTAGCTAAGAATTATGTGTTCTACAAAATTCCTACTTTCTGAAGTATTTTTAGAAAATAGCAAGATACTAAACAGTGCAAAATGTTCAGTTACAGTAGTAGTTTGGAGTTTTAAGTCTCATGATTTAGATTGCTTTTAGTGATTTAAAGTTTAACTTTTTATAGGGATAATAATATCTGGTCATCTAATTTTTGTAATGATAAAGAAAAGTAGAAAGGTTAAATCGAATTTTACTTTAATGTGAAAATTAGTCTCTTCTATTTAACATTCATATATATTTTATTTTCAAAAGGCAGCAGTTTATACCAGAGGCAATGGAGTTGCCACATGAAATTTACATGTTTCTCTATGGCAAAGACATACACAGTAAATGCAAATACTCTGTACATGCCTTTCTCTAAGTAGTTTACTTGGTACTTATTTTCTCTTCAACCAAGAGAGATTTTTCTTTTCAAACTAGTTCTCTTCCTCCTTAGTTAGTTTTTTATTTTATTTTCCTTTCCTTTTTTGAATAGCACATACTAATTGTGTAGTTCTGGCTCTGAAAAGACTTTTGCAATGAAAATTTGAATCTCTAATTTTCTTTCAGAAATTTACACCCTTTAAGGATTTTACATCATAAATATTCCTATTAAATTTTACTGATAACTCTCCTTAGAGTCTTCTGCCTCAACTGAGAAAACATTATGATTATTTTTCTGTTGACTTACGTTCCAAAATGGTATGGGTATGTGTATGAGAGAGCAAGTACGTATTTTTTTCTTCCTGGTTCATCCCAATTTATATGAGCCATGTCTTCATATCTGTTACTGCTTCTCCTATGTGCTGTTTCGGATCTGGCCGTATTCTCCTTTCTAGTTAGCTGCCGCTGTCTCATCACTGCCTCACAAGTTGCTGCTGATCTCAAGCAGCTGTCGGCTGTGTTTTAGTTGTATAGGAAACAGCCTTCATTTGGTTTTTAGTTGTATAGGAAACGGGCTTCAGTTAATGATTCAAGGCTTGTTGATACCCTGATGTTTTGATGTTGAACAGGGTTCTCTTCTTGTATTACTTTATGAGAAAATATTTAATGAAAACACATGACTGTGATCTACTTCAGGTGCTCATGCGTTTTTAGACACATTTGATTGAAGTATTAAATGATTAAGAAGGGAAGTCGCTCAGTCGTGTCCGACTCTTTGCGACCCCATAGACTGCAGCCTGCCAGGCTCCTCTGCCCATGGGATTTTCCAGGCAGTAGTACTGGAGTGGATTGCCATTTCCTTCTCCAGGGAATCTTCCCAACCCAGGGCTCGAACCCGGGTCTCCCACATTGTAGACAGAGGCTTTACCCTCTGAGCCACCAGGGAAGTCCATTAAATGATTAAAGAAAGCTTCAAAAAGAAAAACTTAAGTACTTTTAAATGTACTTTAATAACTTTTTAAGAGTATTTTCTTCATTTTATCTTTCCACCATTTTTTTGTTGCTGACATAAAAGTGGAGGCTTAGGGATTTACACAGGTTCGAAGACTGACATCTACTGAGAGAGTCTCATAGAGAAGGTGAAATTTCTTCAGCAGAGGGGGTTTTCAAAAATAGTACTTCATTAGATCATAACCACTTGGCCATTATGTTGTGAACTGAATTTCTTATTTTCATCAATTTAAGTAGTTTATTAAGAACCTTAGAATTTTATAATATACTGCCGTATTGCAGTAGCATTTTAAATGAAGTGTTTCGAATTAACATATCAGTTTCATAATGTATTCCTGTGAGAGCAAACCAGGCCTCCAGTGGTGAGCTGTAGAGGATTGTAGTTTTGTTAACAATTAATTACAAGTAAGCAATCCCTCCCCTCTCTCTCCTTTCTCCTCCCCTCCCCTCTGCCCTCCCTCGCTTCTTTCCTTTCTTCTCTTCCTTAAATTTCTGTTTGTAAATGTAAACCTTTTAGTAAGAAGCAC